>APFE031449258.1:0-19953 GCA_000404065.3 Pinus taeda | reverse complement strand
AAGAAGTTGACTTAGGAACAACCCTTCCAGTACTTTGAAGCTTGCATGCCTCAATGGCAAGTTTCTCACTTTCGGCGACAGGTTTACATCAATGGCCTTCAACCGAGAGATTTTACGTGGTGTTCGATGCCAAGTCCTTTTTCAGACCACGTGAATTGTACTGTAGTACCTTGAGGGTCATTGTCATTATTGGTGATTCCTCTCGCGCCTGTTAACAGCTTACATCATTGGCTGGTAATCAGGCGATGTCTTTCCATGTTGGACTCTAGAACATTTTTCACATGGATCGACTTGTACTCCTAGTGAAGATTGGATGAGTTTTTAAGACCCCGGATCTAGTTTCATCCATCCGGGCTGCGATATATTCAGGAATATAAAGACATCAAGTGTAGATCATTGCCGAATAGATGATCATCCAAATCAAAGGATGATGGGTCCATATCATTAGTCTGTCACGCAGACGATTGTCTGTCGTATGTACATGAAAATGAATTTATAACGCTGAGCATGGTAATGCTCGCCTTATCTAGATCATGAAAAAATGTTGTCAAAATAATTTATTGTATTGTATCTTATTATAGGCCGCCTCCCAGCTCAGAAAAACTTCGGATCCTCATAGTAAAGCATTTCACCCGACATCAAAAAGATTAACGACCTCATGCTTTAGGGGGCAACTGTTATAGACATTTTTGGGCACTTCAACCCCAATCATAAATGTCCATAAACTGAGGGCTCCTAAGTCCCTAAAAGTGTTGCTTCACTGCCTAAAGGAACAAGGTCAGTTGATTACATCATCTCCCAGAAGTTCTCCACTGAACACTGCTCATAAATGGTTAAAACTGGACCATACTGAAAGCTCAGTGCAGAGGGTGTGATGCATATCACCTTCCCAGTGTACAAGGTGTGATGCATACTGAATTTCTCCTCTGTAGGGTGCGATGGTCGGTAATGGACAAATGGCAGGGACAAAATGCGAGGTGGAAGATCATGGAATTTTCCAGAACCTTCCCCTCTGACACTTGCCTCTCTATTTTCGACCAGGGATGAGTAAGAAATCATCATTTTCCAATTGGAAGCAGGAACTATCAGAGAGAGGACACTAATCAAGATCCCAGAAGATGACTCACCTCTCTGTAATCATCTATATATGGATCCCTCGTCACAGAGATCTAGAGGTTGGAATTTTGTATCTTATAGAGAAGTGTTGTTGGTTTTCTAGTGTACATTCATAGTGTTGGGTGATCTAAGCTTTGCTTGATGTGAAGAAGGGCTTTCTAGCTGGAGGATGATGCTGGGTCAGAACATATGGTTGTAATCGTCTTGCTACTTTTCATCTTAATAAAGCTATTCTAGTTTTCTTCCATATTCTTGTTTACTTGTTTATATATGCATTTATATGGTTAACACACATCTAGTCCTGTGTTATTTATGAATATGGATCTTTGTTTCTTTGATAGTAGTATGTTGCTATGATTCCACAAGTTCTCTTTGAAGTTGGGTAGACGAAAAAGAAGCAGCGAAGCTCTATCAAGAAGGAGAGGAAATCAAGCGCAAGACTAAGGTTGGTCTTCTTGGTTCTCGTCTTGTCTATTTTCATAAAAGAAAACGAAAGTAGACTTTACTTGTTTGTTTCTAAGATAGCCACCCATCTTAGTGGGAATAGAAGCATCTGAGTGGACACTATTCCTGGTAACATATAGGTCTCCCAAACCTCACCTCAATTCTGCCCTAGTTTCCTTCATTTTCATAGAACTTCTTCCTCTCTCCTTGAGGAAACCCAATCATATTTCTCTCTCCTGGTGATTCATGATAGACCTTAGGCACCCTAACACCTCATTCCAACCTTTATCATCCACTCTCACACCCTTAAACAATGAAAATTGCTCTCGATCTCCTCGTGTAGGCCTCGTGTAGTTTCCGTGTTTTCCTCGTCTAGTTTTCCTATGTCCTCCTGTAGTTTTTCCTGTAGGCTTTCTTTTGAAGGCCAAGTGTGGGAAAAGGATTTAGAAGGCCACCTAAGACCTCCTAGGACCCATCCACACCATCCTACATCCTCCCAAGCTCCAAAACCGCCCTCTAATGCCACCTGTTTGCTGCCACACTCACACACGATAAATTAGATGCATGTTAAATTCACATAAAAACACATGAAAATCCAAAAACATGTTTTTCTTCTTATTTACTTTGAGAAATATCATGGTTAGATGTTGTTTACTTCCTTGAGTAGGTAAACACATTTCTTTCATGCTTTTCATAATGTTTTTGGCAAAAGTAGAATTAGCTTGTTAATTAGGTTTTACTAGGTTTTGCTTTATATTCAAGTCTTTCTCCTTTTTGTAGTTAGAATAGCATCTGTAGAGTAATCTTTCTTTCCTTTCATCACACATAGAGCATCCTCTAAAATATATGGAAGTTGGCTTGAGCTCCTAGTGATCTCGTACCGGCTGACTAAGTGACAACCTGTAGTGAGAACTAGTACTTGTGCATATAGCACTGACACTTCCAAGTTTGTTACAAACTACCGGGTTGATAAAAGTAAAGTTGGTAGCCAAGGATTTGCAGCATTTTTGCTGCAATAATGGTGCTCAACACTTTTTGGCACCGTTGTCAGAGTATTTTGTGATTACTGCTTTCTTCTCTTTCTTATTGCAACATTGTGCTAATAGTTTATTTAAGCAAAAGTAGATTAGTCATTTCTTTTCTTTCAATTCTGCATTTCCTTGCTTTCCTTTTCAATTATGCAAATTTCCATTCAGCAAGTTCATTTCAGCTAGTTGCAATTTGTTTTGTTCAATCACAATTTCAGTTTCTGTAGGTACTGTCAGTGTGGGGAAAAGGAAACAAAAAACCAACCAAAAATATTTCCTTTCATGCCTTGTAGGAGAAGAGATAACTTAGGAAAAATTTTGCCCAACACCCCCAGTGCTTCACACAACCAACCTTCTCTCTTCTTTGGTGGCTGCAATCAAGAAGAACCCTTAGGTGAACATCCAGGCATATTTGAAGAACCTATAGGGGAAGAAGAAGAAGAAAACATTCATCTGGAGCCAATGGCTGAAAACATAAATTCTAGGGAAAATGGAGAGAGAATAGAGGGTACCTTCCCCATTCGAGAGACAAATGGGGACTCCAAAATGAAAAATATAAGTCCTTTAGCCCTACCTCACTTCCATGGTTTGACTACAGAAGATCCTAATATCTTCTTGTTCAAGTTTGCGGTCATCTATCAAATTTATGACTATGTAGAAGACGAGCAAAAGTTGAAATTGTTCCCTTTTACTCTCAAGGATGTAGCACTGAGCTCATTCATGGGATTACATGGAAATAGTATCACAAATTGGGCTCAAATGTAGCAGGCCTTTAACAACAAGTATCGAGACTATTGAAGGTCAAAAGATACTAAAGAAGAAATCTTTTGAATGACCATAGGAAGTGATGAGTCCCTCGAAGACTATGAAGAGAGGTTCTACCTCAGTTACAAAAGGAACAAGTTTACACTTGACCCTGAGTCTCTGAAGTTGGTCCTGCTTAGGGGAATTCGGGAAGACCTTCTAGACACCCTTCATCTACTGGTTAGGGGAGACATCTACCAACTATCCTATGAGGACATAAATACTCTTTTTAGAAACCATTCTAGAGCAGCCAGAAAGAAAGGTAGGGGGATTCAACCCATAGCCAATACCTCTTCTTCCAATTCATCCATTAAAGGTGAAATTGGAAACATGCTAGAAGAATTCAAGAGTGAGATGCTGTAGACTCTTGCCATGCAAATGGATACCTTACATATCAAAAGAAAACAAGAGGAAGCAGAGAGGGCTTTAGCCATTTTTCACCCTAGATGCATGAGGAGGCATCCTAGGAATGAATGCCCATTGAACTCTATAGAGGTTTGTTCAGTCTGTGAAGAAGATCATTCTACAGATAAGTGCCCTTCCTTGCCCAGACATAAAGTTGTATACCAAGGGGTTGAAGGAGTCACTGAACAGATCTATTACATGAACCAAAGGAAGCCGCATGGACGTAGACCATACCAGCAGGGGATACAAGGGACATCTCAGGCATACTATAACCCCAACCATGTCACCTCCATACCTTCTTGGGGTCCCCCTTCTAATCCTTCCTGGTCCACGCCTCCTCCTTGGTCCTTGACATCTTAATATCATGCTCAGCTAGCCACCCATTCATTTCAATCCTATGCTCAACCGCAACCTCAGTGGAATGCATCTCATCAAGGGTGGAGGCCCCAAAACAACTCTCCTCCCACTCTTCTTCCTCCACCACTTGCCCAACAACAACTGTTTCCTTCTGCTCCACCAAGGCAACCCCAAATTCCTGTCCAATGAAATCCGAACCCAAACAACAGACAGGCTCAACAAGTGTATAATGGGGAACCATCATACCCAACCTATGTTGTGGAGATTCAATAAATTAACTTGCGATCTGGGAAAATTCTCCTAGATAGCCAGCCTCCACCCAGGGAAGTTGAGGAAGATAAAGAGGAAAGAAAACCTTAAGCAAATCCACCCTTTCCTCAGAGACTATCCATGATAATCTAGCCTACCCCAGAAGAGACTTAACTCATGGGAGAATTGAAACATTTATGTGTGACGATACCACTTCTCCAAGCCATAAAAAATGTGCCTATCTACAATAGCTTGATCAAAGAGAAGTGCTTTAGGCATCCAAGAAGGCACAAGAGATATGCCCCAACCATCAATGTCATAGGACAATTGTTCGACCTGATGTTGGGGCAAATCATCTGTCCAAAATATATGGACCATGGAAGCCTATTAGTTGATGTCCACATCAATGGCACAATGGTCCCACATACCTAGATTGATCTGGGAGCTGCCATTAATGTGATGACAAAGGACACAATGCTCAAACTGGAGCTGCCATTAATGTGATGACAAAGGACACAATGCTCAAACTTAATCTCCAAGGCTCCTTGAGCAAGACCACGATAGTGCTGCAGCTAGCAAACCACTCCATAGTGACCCCTGAGGGGATTGTGGAAGATGTGATGGTCTCCATTGATTCTTCGGAGTACCCTGCTAATTTCTTAGTTCTCTAGCCAAAGGCAAAGTTCACGGGGTATCCTCTCATTCTCGGAAGACCCTGGTTGGCTACAGCCGATGCCTACATCAGCTGCCAAGCTGGGAACATGACCATAAAGAACAGGCACATGTCTATGCAGTTAATCCTATATCCTCCTACCCAACCCTTTCTAGAACATGATCTACCTCTCTAGTTGGAGGAGGAGGATGAGGATGATGTTTATTCTGCACCGCTTTGTACATTAGAAATTGCCATGGGGGGGAAACCACAAGATGAGGATGATATGATTGAAAATTTGATTCAGAATCCACATCCCAGTGTATCACCATTAGAAGACATAGTAAGAGAAACCCAAAAAAACCCCTCAACTAATCTCTGTGTGCCCGAACCCACTTCTCTCCATGTTAAAAATGTAGAGTTTGGCCCAGAAAGAACATTGAAAATGAATCCATCCCTATCTACTTCCCAGGAGAAGGAGCTATGCAACATACTTAGAAAACATCTAGATTCCTTCACCTAGAGTTATAAGGAGATGAAGGGAGTGCACCCTTCAGTATGTACTCATCATATATACATCAAGGAAGATTGCAAGCCAGTGAGGTAGCCTTAAAGGAGGATGAACCCAGCACTTAAAGATATTGTTAAGTAAGAACTGCAGAAATTGCTTGATGCAGGATTCATCTATCCCATCTTTGGCAGTGAATGGGTCTCTCCTTTGGTGCTAGTGCCAAAGAAAAATGGTAAGTGGAGAATCTGTGTTGACTATCGGGAATTGAACAAAGCCACTAAAAAGGACCATTTTCCTTTACCTTTCATAGATCAAGTGTTAGACGTTGTGGTAGGGAAAAAGTTTTTCTCCTTCCTAGATGGGTTTAGTGGGTACAATTAGATTCAAATCAACCTAGAAGATCAAGATAATACCACTTTCACTTGTCCTTGGGGTACCTTTGCATACTGGGTCCTTCCTTTTGGTTTATGCAATACTCCAGCCACTTTCCAAAGAGCGGTATTGAGTATATTTTCTGAACTGGTTCATGATGCAGTAGAAATATACATGGATGATTTTACTCCTTATGGCTCTAACTTGGAAGCTTTATCTAATCTAGGAAAAGTTCTAGATAACTGTATTGAGATGAACCTGTCCCTCAGTATGGAAAAATGTGAATTTTGTATGGCTGAAGGGACCATGCTAGGTCATGCAATATCTCAACAAGGACTGCAGGTGGACCCCAACAAAATTGCCATCATCCAAAGGGTCCCACCTCCTCAAAAGGTGAGAGATGTCAGAAGTTTCCTAGGCTTAGCTGGATATTACAGGAGATTCATTAAAGACTTCACCAAGCTAGCCTCTCCTTTGTTTGGGCTCCTAGGCAAAGATGTTGATTTCATATGGTCGGAAAACTATCAAGAAGCCCTATATACCTTGAAGAGCAAGCTAACGACTACCCCAATTCTTAGAGGCCCAAACTAGGCCCTACCCTTTCACATTCACACAAATGCCTCGAACAAAGCAATAGGAGAAACCTTAGGAAAAAGTGATGAAAAGTTGTCTTATGCCATATACTTTATAAGAAAAAACTTGTCAAAGGCAGAGTTAAATTATACAGTGACTGAGAAGTAACTCCTAGCTGCCGTACATTCCTTAAACAAATTCAGACATTATATCACAGACTATCAAACCTTTGTGCACAATGATCATTCTGCAATTAGATATTTAATGAACAAACTAGATGTAAATGCTCGCATTATTAGATGGTTTCTTTTACTGCAGCAGTTGGATCTAACCATTACTGATAAGCCTGGTAAAGAGAATGTTGTTGCTGACTTTTTGTCTAGAGTAAATTTGCCTGTAGGTGAAGAAGGAATGGTAGATGACCAAATGCCAGATGAACACCTATTTGCTATATCAGTACTCTCTCCATGATTTTCTGATATAGCAAACTACTTAGTTTCAACACAATTCCCACCATACCTATCCTCAAAAGAGAAGAGCAAGATAGAAAGGAAAAGCACCCCTTTCACCTGGATTGGAGGCAATCTCTTCAAACTTGGCCCAGATCAGATCATGAGAAGATGTATCAGGGAGGAGGAAGTGTTTGACATCCTCCTGACTTATCATGACCGGCCTTGTGGAGGTCATTTTGTAGTAAAAAGAACCGCCTACAAGATATTGCAAGCAAGCTACTACTGGCCCACTCTTTATCAAGATGTGAGGAGATACATGAGAAAGTGTGATCTATGTTAGAGGATGGAGAAACCCACTCTAAAGGATGAAATGACCATGCAACCTCAAGTGACCTTTGAGCCATTTGAGAAGTGGGGCATGGACTTTGTGGGGCCTATCAACCCTCTTTCAAAGCAGAAGTAGTACATAATTGTGTGCATCGACTACCTGACAAAGTGGGCATTGACGAAAGCAATCAAAGCAGCGACAAAGGAAAAAGTAGTTGAGTTTTTGAGGGAAAACATATTCTACAAGTTCAGGTATCTGAGAGAGTTGGTCATAGTCCAAGGCAATCAGTTCACTTCCAACCTAATTGAAGACCTGCTCACACATCATAAGATCAAGCACAGAACTTCTACCCCTTACCATCCACAAGCCAATGGGCAAGTGGAGGTCACTAATAGAACATTGGAGGGGATCCTAAACAAGGTAGTGAGCAGCAACAGAAATGACTAGGTGGACAGATTAGTTGAGGCCACTTGGGCCTACAACACAACATGGAAGACCACCATTGAGTTCATACCCTATTAAATGGTCTATGGGAAGAAGGTTTGTTGTCAATAGAGTTTGAATTCAATACCCTAAGGATGGCAGCTCAGCTGGACCTAGACCTCATCCATGCATAGAAGGAGAGATTACTTCAGCTCAATGGATTGGATGAATACCAATTGCAAGTCCTTCTCCATACAGAGGTAGTTCAACTTTAGAGAAAGATATGGCATGACATAAATATCAGGGAGAAGAAATTCCAAGAGAGAGATGGGCACTACTCTATGATTCAAGATACAAGGATTTCAAAGGAAAGCTGAGGACAAGATGGTTTGGACCCTCCACTGTGGAGAAATGCAATTACAATGGTTCAGTTCTAATCATAACCATCGATGATGAAACCATCCCCATGCTTGTCAATGGACATCAGTTGAAAGTCTACAAGAAACCCCTCTCTAAGCAAGAGTTTATTGAAGATTTGAATAAAATAGTGATGGTATTGGATAATGTCTTAACTTTCACTTCACCCACTCACTGAAGAAAAAAGAGAAAAAATAAGGACTCAAGTAAAAACCTCTATGAGGCGCTTGAGTCCCATCATTGGTGTGAAAACCTCTTTTGAGGCAACTTAGTGATGTAAAAAACAAAAGGGAAAAGAATAATATCCCTGGGTGAAAACCTCCATTGGAGGCACCCAAGGTAGGCAATTAAGGTGAAAATCTCTATGAGGCACCCTAGTTGTTTTCAAAAAAAAAAGAGAGAAAGAAAAATGAATTTTTATTGCATTGCAGGTTTGCAGGAGGACTACAGGGAGTAGAAGAAGGTGCCAAGCGGACCCTGGAATTCATATCACCATCCATCTCATCTTCTCCACACCTTCCTCCATCATTTTTGGCATATCTTTCACCCCACTGTACTTCTTCTTCCAAAATTGTGTTTTCTACAAGAGGCTCCTGTAGGAATTATAGAGAGCCAAAAGTGGCTACAGGAGGCAGTTTGAGGACAAGAAAAGCTTCATGACGAACCTATAATCCCTCTTACCATATTCAAACCTCCTTTCCATCATTTCCAAGCCTGCATCACACTCCAAGCATCATTATTATTTTTTTTCTCTTTTGAAGGAAAAAAACACAAAAAACTAGTTTTTTAGTTTTGAAAAAAATAAATAAAAGGAGGAAAAGGCACCATTAACTTTACCTGAAGCTTACCTACTATCCCTCCATCATTAATCTCCACGTCTAGAATCATTCTTAAGCTCCAAGCACAGGGAAATAACTGAATTTTCAAGGGGAGAAGCAGCTACAGGAGCTCCTGTAGGAATTCTTGTAGCAATTGATCCAATAAAAGTCCAACACCAACAATAAGGGACAACACGTCTGAAGGTTGAAAAGGCACATGTAGCTCAGCTTCAACAAAAGAGGAACCTACAACAACACACAACAACACATCAACAAGAAGAGACAACATGCATGAAGGAAAATGAAGGCATGCAGTAGAGAAAGCCACAACACCTCACATTCAATGGTAGCAAATACACTCGGATTATAGGTAAGTAGCTAAGTCACTCCTCTATCTGCATTTCTATAATTAGGAATCATACAAAGGCAATAATATGGTTGAAATGAAAGAGGGAAAGGTGGCTAGTTAACTTGGCCACCTTCATTTAGTTGACTCCACCTGATCGAGATATCGCCCACACGTGCACACGGTCAACTCAAGAAAAAGATGCGAAGGACAGGTAGTGGGAGGAAGAGTTAACTCCATTGTAGTAATGAGGGGATGATTACAAGGGGGGTCATGATGACCAAGTAGGTGGTTACCAATGGTCCTAGCCTCGGCAATGTACACCTTGCCAGCTCATCACTCATAACCAAAAATAACCATAAAAGGTAATAAGCACTCCTCCCTGTGCATTTTCACCACCTTTTCTTTAGTTTCTCCTCGTAACTCAGCCACACAGTAGTCTTCTTATGCCCCGACAACCTCATATCCACCATCCTCCATCGATTTCCTCCATATTTTTTCTCTCGGCATTTTTTACAGGAGCACCTACAAGAAATCTACAGGAGGGATAGTGGGCTTCTACAAGAGGGGAAATGGGTCATTTTGAAGGGAGAAAACATGATTTTTGGCACGAATTTCAGTCTGAAGAGGTGGGCTTCATGAATGCCTTCTGTTGAATATCAAAATGTGAAAGAGATGGTCTCAAATTGAAGATAAAATGAGTCTTTAAGAGGGTAGAAATACATAAAAAAAATTGTTTAAAAAAAAGAAACATAGTCCCCTCCGTTTTTCTATTTCACTCAAAATTCTTTGTCTCCACCTCCATATTTGGTTTTTCAAAAGAATTACAGGCAGTATGACAGGGGGGTTTTATGAGAAAAGAGCCCACTAACTCCACTAGACTCCATGCACATCCTCAAGTGGTGGAAATATTTACAAGGGCAAACTGGATGAATTTCTTTGAGAAGTTTAGAGGGTTTGAAGATGAAATTGCCCATGAATTTGCTCTCTCTGTGGTCCCTCACACAAGAACTCATGCTACTATAACCATTAGAGGCCTCTCCATTGAAATAACGCCTGAATTCATCAATAGGGTCACTACCCTTCCTCTTGGGTTCCCTTGGAGTAAATATGAGAAACTAATTGGTGAGGCTACCAAGAGGAAATTTTTCCCAGATAATGAAACTCCTTTTGACAAAAAATGGAATTAGGAGGGATAGTATACCATATCCCTAGGATGAGGTTAGCTACCAAGTGATCAAATACATTTCTTGTGAGGGAAGGCATAACATTGTTTATGGATATCATTTCAGAATCCTCCAAGAATTGAGATATGGCATGGATACCCCAACAAATCAAAAGCTCAGTATCCCTTACTTTCTCCTTTAGTCTCTCATTGACTCCAGCACCACCAAGGTACAAGTAGGAAATTCACAGTAGCTACATCACCATGCCCTAATCAAGATCCTAGTAGAAGAAGCCTTCCATACCCTTGCAATCCCTATAGCATGGGAAGTTTTCAGAAATATGACAGCTGAGGATGACATCAAGGAATTGACCTATGATGTCGGTCTTGTTGTCAGTGAGGAGGAAGAACAACAAGGAGGAGAAGATGAAGCCAATGGTGACATAGCAGAGCAAGAGAAGAAGGAGGAAAAAAAAGAAATAGAGGAGGGGAGAGTTGAAGAGACAGAGCAGGAGGAGGAAAAAGAGACAAAAGAGGGAGAAAAGGAGGCAAAGAGGGCACAACAAAGAGAAGAGTCCCCCAAAACTTGGGAAAGAGAAGCAATAGCTTCCCTCACTACCCTTAGCACACCAATCAAGCAAAGCAGAAGAGGAAAAGAAAAACATCCATGTATTTCAGGGCAAGGAAGAGTACCAGAATTAAAACAGGAAAACCTCAGTCCTCATCAATGACTCCCATTAACATTGAAGATTCACCATTTGCCAAGGTGAAAGAATCTCCTTCCAAGACACCCATAACCTAAGAAAGGAGGACTTCAAGATATTCTACATGGAAGGGAAAGGCAATTCTATAAGACCCCAAACCAGACCTACAGGAGGCTAAAACAATCCTATAGGATACACTATCCAAACTACATGAGACAGAAAAACTTGAGGAAAAGATAGGAGGACGGCCAGAGGTGACAAAGGAAGCACAAGAGCTACAAGAACCTAAACCCCGGCCTAATATTGACTCCTATTATAGATTAATTGAGGGAGGCAAGATAATCCCATAGAAATTTGCAATTCCATTGTTTTTCGAATTGGAAAAAGAGAGAGTGAGAACGCATAGGTGGATGAATATAGCCAAGTCCAAAGGAGTTGAGGATATTGGCCACATGGAAAATAAACTCAGGGAAATGGGTAGGGAATTGAGTGCTCTTAGAGACAGAGAAGCCATCACAAGAAGCCACCTTGAGAATGAGAATGAATTACTAAGGAGGTAGCTGCAGGAGAAAGAGACTCATTTGACATACATGGCCAGTTTATCCATAGAAGCATTATAATGTAGAACACCAGCCAAATCCTATGGCCTCTATCTGAAGGACCAATGGCTTCAATTTCAAATAGAAACTTTGGCACAAAGAGGCACAATGCCTTTCCAAGACTACAGGAAGTTCATGGATTTGTGTGACCAAAGCACCTCCGAGGACAAAGAAAAGATGGAAGAGTTCTATCTACACAACATGGCCCTTACAAACCTGAATGTGTGGGACCCCAATGCCAAGCTAGGGGATTTTCACTTAATGGCCATGGCATCATGGTTGAACCATGAAGAATTGAGGGCAGCAAAATTGAAAATATTGTTAATAACAGAGCATAATGAACCATTGATGGTAAGAGCTCAGCCATCAAATCGTATGGCACTCATTAGCACACACAACCTACTTGCCAATGACCCTCAGATTACCCCTAAATATCTAGCCAATCAGGAACAAGCCATTGCACACTTTGGAAATATGTTTAGGCTACTTGGGGAGGACTGTGTGCATGCATGCATGAGAATATGGAACACCCTACCCCACAGCTTGTAGATCAGGGAATACCATTCCCCCATGAGGCTAAAGGAGGCATTGAAAAGAGTGCCATTGTACAAGTGCTCCAAGCAAAGGCTGAAGGTAAACTAGATTGGCCTCAAACTGAGTCCTCCACTCATGTTAGGCATGTTGGAAGGCAGAAGAGAAGAAGAAGAGAAGGAGTAGTGGAAGGACATAGACATAAAGGAATGATTTTATGGAGAACATGAGCAGACCACGTCAGAAACCTGGAATGCTAGGGAGGCCACCAGGGCCATAAAAGACAAAGAGATTGACTAGGTTGCTCAGAGGATGAGAAACACCTTCAGTAGGGGGTGATGATGAGCCTCATAAATGGGTAATTATATGGGCTCAATTGACCTCCTAACCTAGTCAAATCAACCATTCTCTTAGCTTATTGTATGATTTTCTGATTATATTTATGCCTATAAGATGAGTTGAATTAGTTATTATGCCATGTGGTCTAACATGTGGTTAATGCAGATTATTGATGGATTTGAGGTCAAAGTCAAGGATCTAGTGGTTAAAATGTAGCAATAACTCGAAGTAGACAAAGGAGAGGACTTATAGGAGGAAATCTCCCTCATTTATTGCTCCTCATTTTGAATTCCCCTTCATTTAGCTCAGAGAACAAGCAACCGAATCATGCACTAGAATGTAGTTGAGCAAGTGGATGGCCGATAGTTATCTCAAGTTTTGGGAGCCAAGCCTCAGTGATTTTAAGGAAGCTATTGGTGGCTTCAGATGTATAAGTAGAGAGGCCTAGGGCCTCACTATGGTCGACTTTTTTTTGCTTGTGTAAACTCTGCTCAAATTTTGACCTTACTATTTTATGATAGTTTTATGTAGTCTTGCTATTTTTTGATAATGAAGATGGAGTCCTTTTTGTGCTAGCACTGAGTTACCTCAAAGGGCTGAAGCTCTTGGGTGAGGGCCCAATCCAAGCAGCCAAACTTCTCTTTAATTGTATTTGTATGCTTTACTTCACTTTGTAGATTAGTTTGTTGTTAGATGTATTTCTCTTATGGTTAAGAATAGGTTGCTTTTGATGATTTAGTAGCTTGATTCCATTTATGCTTTCTATAACAGGTTAAGCAGTCATCAGAGAAGATTCAAAAGGCTAGCAACAGTGCCTTGGCCTCTCTTCCTCCCTCTGGGACCATGATTTGAGACAAAGATTCTCTCGCTGCCCCAAAAACATAGATTTTCCTCATTCCTAGAACTTCTAGTGTTTGCAGCTCTCTAGTAGGTTGATAGTCCAGTTTTTCTTTGTTTTAGATATTCTTTATCATGTTCACTTCCTGATTTGCAATAGTCCTTTGGCATGCTTTCCTTTCTTACAACATTTACTAGCATTTCCTTCTATACATCATAGTTTAGGCCATTTTAATGCAAAACTCTGTTTTTCCTAGAATGCACTCATTTCATTGGTTGCTTTTCTTGGTTGACTGTCAGTTTCTATGCAGTAGATCTCTTCCAGCAGTGGGCCAGCTTACTAGCAATCACACCCTCCATCTGATACATGCCCTACAAGTCTCCCAAAGCTCACCTCAATTCTGCCCTAGTTTCCTTCATTTTTCATAGAACTTCTTCCTCTCTCCTTGAGCAAACCTAATCATCTTTCTCTCTCCAGGTGATTCATGATAGACCTTAGGCACACTAAAACCTTATTCGAACCTTCATCCACCTTTTCCATCCACTCTCACACCCTCAAAACATTGAAAATTGCTCTCGGTCTCCTCCTGTAGGCCTCCTATAGTTTCCTTGTTTTCCTCCTGTAGTTTTCCTGTGTCCTTTTGTAGTTTTTTTGTAGGCTTTCTTTTGAAGTCTCAGTGTGGGAAAAGCCTCCAGTAGGCCACCTAAGACCTCATAGGACCCATCCACACCATCCTACATCCTCCGAAGCTCCAAAACCACCCTCTAACATCACATGTTCGTTGCCACACTCACACACGAAAAATTATGTGCATGTTAAATTCACATAAAAACACATGAAAATCTAGAAACATGTTTTTGCTTATTTACTTCCAAAAATAGCATGGTTAGATGTTGTTTACTTCCTTGAGTAGGTAATGGAATTTCCTTCATGGTTTTCATAATGTTTTTGGCAAAAGTAGAATTAGCTTGTTAATTAGGGTTTATTAGGTTTTACTTTACATTCGAGTCTTTCTCCTTTCTGCAGTTAGAATAACATCTGTAGACTAATCTTTCTTTCCTTTCATCACACATAGAGCTTCTTCTGAAATCTATAGAAGTTGGCTTCAGCTCCTAGTGATCTCGCACTGGCTGACCAAGTGACAACCTGCTGTGAGAACTAGTACTTGTGCATATAGCATCGATGCTTCCAAGTTTGTTATGAACTACCGGGTTGATAAAAGTAAAGTTGGTAGCCCAAGAGTTGCAACATTCTTGCTGAAATACTGGCACTCATCATGGAGCTATGCCGATTTTTCCAGTAAAATTCTGTGGAGGTTGTGATTTTCCGTATGGAAACATTTATCAGCCTGCACGGGACCGACTAAAAAGAAACAAGGGAGGGTTGAGGGCACATTTTTAAACATAGTTTTGCCCCAAAAAAATAAATGGAAGCTTAAAATGAAATTTTAAACGAATGAAAAACTAAGTTAAGGAGAGATGTTCTACCTAGAATAAATAGTGTGTGATTTCGTGCACTGGTTAGCTTGGAATTAGTGGTGGAAGTGTGGTGATAAAAAATCCTCTCTCTACTCTCAAATGGTAAAAATGCAAATGGTGAAAATAACTTACCATTCCCACTTTTATAGGGTTTTTTGGAAGCTAAAAAATATTATTTTTTATATTTAAAACCTCTTGAGAGGGAAAATGACATTTTTGAGAAGTTATGACGATTTATTGAGTTTAAATGTGCAAGACAGGTTATGGAGTGAGGTTGAATCATTTCGAATATTTAGTAGACTTCTATCACTTTTCATGTGCTTAAAAAATTACGAAGAGAAAAAATCATGGAGTCCTCTTTTAAGCCCTTTTCATACTCTTTCAAAATGGAAAGATTGTCGAGTACTTGCTTGTTTGAATTCGTAAAAGTAAATGAACAACTTTCCAATCAGTATAAGTTTACCCTTTTTACGGTTTGAGTTAGGACTATTTATGAAAAAGGTATACAATGACCGAACATGGTCAATAGAGCTCTCTCTTGTATTATAATATCCCTTTTCAGACTTGAGAGACTAAGCCTTACGAAAGAGAACTTGATGGAGTCTACTTATGTTTTTATTTTGACTCTCCTCCAAATATTCAACAAAAAACTGCAAACTAAAAATGAATTTTAAAAAGGAATACCAATCTACCAAAACAAACTCCTCGAAACTAGCGCACTGTTAAAATGGAAATCTGAAAAGTACTGAAGAATATGCTCAAACCATTGAGCTTATTCACACTACTATATACACTAAACTGTTGAATAACCTGCTCACTCAAATGATATGGAATTTCAAGTGAAGCCAACCAAGGAGATGGCCACTCATTGAAATTATTTTCACATCGTCTGTAGGTAGAAAGAAAATGATACATAATGGCAACTTAAATTCCATAAATTTGACTTAACTCATGATTCAAATACGATGAAAAAATAATCATGAAGAATATGCGAAGTCATCTCTTCATGATGAACACAAACAATAGGAGAAGCTTCATATATTACTCCTCGTTATTCTATGTTTTCAATTTCAAAATAATTCTCAGATATATTAGGAGACGGTCCATTTTGACTTTCAAAAGAGTGAAGAGAAATAAATTCTTGCACATGATCCTCCTTCATATGTAATAAGCTACGAACAAGGACTAATTCACTACCTAAATTATCCATGCAATCAACTTCTCAGATCTGATTTTCATAGGCTTCTTCATGAGACAAAAATTTAGCAGAGGAATGACATGAAGGAAAATTTGAAAAACTCTCTTCATCCCTATTTTTGCCACATGAAAATAGACAATATTGCTACAAACGATCATTAAAATCATGGGATGTATCATCGCTTTCATTATGCAAATTTGATTGGTCTTTGGTCAAGGAAGAAAAAACTATTTGTTGGAAATTTTCTTGTGTATCAAGGCTACTAAACTCTACTATTTCTTCTTCCTTATCACTTAAAAACTGACTTTACTATTGACTATATTCATTCAACGTAGGAGAAAAAACATGAACATCTACATCAAGATCTTGATCAAGTTCATTGATCATTAAGGAAGAAGCTACTACTGTTATAGCTCCAAATCTCACTATTATGGTTTGTGATGCTGCACTCATGGCCTAGGGCAACCCCTCCTTCCAGACCTAGTCCTAAATTTAAAAACAGTGTTTTATTCCTTGTACGCGACATTTCCCTGAGTTAAACGCATGTATACGTGGGTCTGCATATATCCAACCCACGTATATGTATTAAAACACTTAAAAAAATATAAAACTCCTTATTTTCGGGCGGAGATCGCGGGTTTTACCTGCTGATCACCTATTAGTGCTCGTGGCCTCAACTGTTCCCAACCAATTCCTAACTAAAAAACTACTTTGGAATTGGTATAAAAAGACACCAATGGGAAGGCCTAAAGGAGGAGAGACTATAGAGAAAGGTTATTATACTGAGATTTCCCTCTGATCAGGTCTGAAGACCCTTGTGCCTTCTGCACTTCCCCCATTTGTACAGGAAACCCTTGTTTCCTTGTGATTTGATGTTCATCCCTTAGTCATGGCATCTTGGAGTGAGTATTGGAAGGTGATCTACTAGATGTTTGAGGCGGGACGGATCCAGAAGGAGGCTGAGATTTGAGCCTGCAGAGATTTCTCAGGTGATATTGCTCTTTTATGTACTATTCTATTTGTCTAAAAAAGAAACACATCTTATTCTCAATATGCTTCTTTCTTTATGTTAATGATGTTCATGTTTGAATTTCATGTATGAATGGATGT
The DNA here is from genome assembly GCA_000404065.3 of Pinus taeda. Taxonomy (NCBI): domain Eukaryota; kingdom Viridiplantae; phylum Streptophyta; class Pinopsida; order Pinales; family Pinaceae; genus Pinus; species Pinus taeda. The sequence goes on along the minus strand of APFE031449258.1, from coordinate 2,696 downwards.
CTAAAAGTTTATAACTAACTCCTTTCTTGTATAACATAAAGATGATTTTCATATAAATCTTTGTCCATATACTGTTGCATTCTTTGGAATTGTTGGTTTTGCAAGGAAAAGGAGCGAAAGGGACGTGAAGAAGGGTTTGGACCCTTGAGGAACTACCCGAACGTAGGAGCTGAGGTACGTCCTTCTCACCTTAGAAATAACTTTTTCTAGCATAATGGCTGTGTGTGTGCATGTTTCTTGATTTAGACAACTTTCAGTCTGCTAGGGTTCCACCCAAAAGCCCTAAGGGATAAAATCCCGCAACAGAACTGGCGACTCCGCTAAGGAACAACACTCTTGTTGTTCCTAGTTGGGTGTTTGTCAAGCCTATCAGGGCTCAGTAGCTTTCTGGTTTATTATTATTGTCTGGTCTGTTTGTGACTTCTGAATTTTACCAGTTTCTTGAGTCTCTTTTTTATTTTTCCTTAAATATTATATACACGTTGTTTTGTTTAGTTACAAAAGAGTATAAACGCTTGTTGTCTGAAGTAAACCTGCATATACGCAGGTTTCCTCAGAAACAGTCGCGTATACACGCAGTTTGCACTAAGTACAGTCGCGTATACCTGGCAACTTTCAGGATTTATAAATCTTTTTTTGTCTCTGGAGTGTGTCTGGTGCTCTCATTCAGTTTTGAACAGCCATCTTTGTCAGTATCAGTTCTTTTTTTTACATCGAGCATCCTTACTCCAATTTCTCTCTAATTATAAGGAGTTTTGGTCTTGTTTTGTGTTTGCAAGTGTCATCATCTTTTTGCTAAAAACACACAAGATTTCTTTATTGGAATCTTGGTTGCTCTGAGTGATCAGAGCAGAAAGATTGTTATCAATCTTTGTGTTCAACTTTACTTCTTGGTGACTTTTTGTTTGCTTAACGAAACCGATCTTTATGACCATTTACTTCTTCGTTTCATCAAAGTTGTCATTTTGATACTTTCTTGAGACTGTCTTTTTTATCTTTTTTGGTCTTTGTTACCAAAGCTTTCCTTGTTGCCTTCGATTGTCAAAAAGCCTTTTTGAGCACATTTGTTTTTTGTTGCATTTTCATTCTTTGTTGGGTGTCAACTTACAAAAAGTGTTTCTTGCTTGTTGTTTCAATCGTGAAGTGTTAGTTTTTGTTGAGAGCATTTTCAAAAAGACCTTTTTGTTGCTACTTTCAAGTGAACTTTTTGAAAAGTTTTAGTTTTTCTTTCTTGAATTTGCTTTTCATTTAGTTTCCTTTTGCTGAATGAAAGTGTTTTTGTTATCCTGAGTTTTGCTTTTAGTATTTAGACGAATTGTAGCATTTTTTATTCCATCTAAATATTGCAAGTGGCAAAAGAAAATTTGATAAACAAAACGACTTTCATTTCTTGTTAGAGTAGTTTTCAATCTTGCATCAAGCATTTAGTTTTGCTTTAGGATAGATTTGCATCTCTTTTGGCATAAAATAGATTTGTTAACTTTTGAGTGTGAAGTGTGAATGAATAGAAAAGAAAAGAAAAGTTTGTTTCATTAGAAGTTTCCTTCTTAACCCTGTAGAAGATTACTTTTCATCGAAAAACAATGACAAAGTGCATACGCATATAGTTAAGTTTTATTAATCTTTTTTGCGTCGAAAAACACACCACTAGTTTCACTTCCATCATCCTTTGACTTAAAGAAGAGCCCTTAAAATCAAGCGCTAATTAAAATCAATTAGAACTTTTTCTTTTAAGTTAAATACACAAAGAAGTTTTAGGATTTTAGGGCCTTGGAATAAGCGAGTGGAGAGTTAACTCTCCAAGGCCATATTAAACGTCAAAACATAGGAGTCTGATTAAAGAGTGAAAAACCAATAGCGTTAGGAAGACCAGGAAAGCTCTGGATCTGGGAGTTAAGCGTGAGGGTCTGTGAAGACAGGGAAGAGAGATACACCCTCTCCTACTTGTCCGAACTTACCTCAAGACCGTTCCGCCTGGCTTCTGTGACGAGTTGGTATCCTTAGTTGCCACTCCTAGGAAACTACATAGGTGGCTGCGGAGGGGAATCCCGTGGCACCTGAGGTCGACGTTGTATCACTCTCAACAGCACTACTGGAGGGCACCCTTGCGAAGCTTGGGGGCTTGCACCGACGCAGACTGTTGTTAGGAGGTCAGCGTAACTTCCTCTGATACCTTCGCTGATAGGCATGGGCCCTCATCACCCCAGACTATCTTCGGAAGGCCCTTTATTTTCCACTTTCTCGTATTTTGGTGTCCGGTCCTAATCACCCGGAGCGGAAATACTTGGAAGTTGTTTTGATTGGCTGTATCTTTAGAGATTTTTTAGTGGGTGCTCTGTGCTCTTAGTCGGGCTAGCTTTAAATTTTTTGAGTCTTTAAGTAGATTTTAAACAAAGAATTCAAAGTGGCTGACCGATCTCCCAGACGGTCTCGTAGACTTCGTGGTCTCTCGCCACCAAGTGTAGAGCCTTCTCCAAGAAGGCGCAGAGGTAATAACACCGGTGGGTTCCGTCCCACTCCAATTGACGCATCGGGGATTGATCTTCCCCTCGGGGGCAGTAGTATTGAAGCAAGGCCTGGTACTTCCGTAGAATAAGAAAGGAACCCACCAGTTCCTTCTCAAGTTCCCTTACAAGCGGAAGATAGTATTGAGGTAGAAGAACTTTCAGAGTCGTTAGCGGCTCCGAATTCTCCCC
>APFE031449244.1:17907-57114 GCA_000404065.3 Pinus taeda | reverse complement strand
CAATAATAACAATAGTGGGCTTCTATGGGGCACAATAGTAACAATATGGGCACTACATGGGTACATCAATATAATAAGGGGGTTGTACTAATAATAATAAGGGGTTACGCTAGTAGTATAGGGGCCTAACCAACATGCATGATGACAACACGAGTATCCCAAAAACATACAACAAGGGATCTCAAAACATAACATGATGAGTTATGACAACAGCTACATCACATAAAAGATTCCTCACCAAATCAAGGAAGGAATCATGACAACATGTAAGAAACAAGATCCTGCATCAACATCAATCAAGGATCTGTGCAACATAATGCATAAAGAAGAAGTACATGAACACATCATTTACCTCACAACCAATGGCCATCTCAAGAAGTGGATGTCATATTGCTGAAGCTGCTCAGACCATCGATCTCAAGGCATCGATCATGTGAATATGACTGCCCGCATATGAATGTGGACATCTGCACTGGCACTTAGAAACGTGACTAAAAGAACAAATGAGATAATGACAAATCTGAGTGTACCATCATATTTGTGGCATTAAGTAGTGATGAATCAACTGTCCAAAATCCGAATTCTGATAGGTTGAGAATTCTAGGCTCAAGGAATCTTTTAGATTCCCCGAGATTCCTAAAAGATTCTGCTCCATGGATAGAATGGAAATCTATAACTCAGATGGAAAATCTGACATCACCATTGTGATCCCCATGGAAAACCATGAAAAACAAGTATAAACTTGACTATATTCTGACATGGAAAAATTTTACCTGTTTGGGAAAATTTCAAGGCTCATGGTTCTGCTCCTTGTTTTTGCTGAAATAATGGTTCCATGTGCATTCTGAAAATGACTGAAAAACACAGAACTCTGATGGAGAAACGGACAGTTCCATTGCGTTCGTGGCGACGAGAGGTGTATAATCCATATAAAATTTGTCAAATTCTGACAAAGTGAAAATTTTTCTCTCCTGCAAAATTCATCATCCCTGCATTAAAAAACTAATTAATCCACCTCAAAATCCATGCCCACCTTCTGCCTCCTCAAATTATGTGCATGGTAAAAAATATTGAGTTTATATAAGAAATCCTGGGCAGATTTATCAATGTGAGCAATTATGACTCAATGGTAAAAGAGGCATATGGTTGAGGAGGGGTCGAGGATCAAATCCCGCCCCTCCATATATATTTTTATAAACCCGAAATGATATATTAATGGGGGTGAGGTCCGCAGTGGGCATCCCACCCCTTAAACCCCACACGCATTCTTGCATCTACTTTTTATGGTTGGGCATATTATCGGTGATCGATGCTTAATGTGGTATCAACATATGTGGCGGCATTGCGATTGGCGCCTTCAAAATTGGCGATCGACGTTGTGATAAAATCAGTTATCGGTGTATTTAAGGTATGAAGGTTGGCACATATATCTACACTTTATATGGTATCAGGGCAATGGGGTGTGGGCTGGGTCCACCGCCGGTGGCCCATCCACCCAATATATGGTTATGCGATATAGTTTGGAGGGTTCGGCGGGGGTTATGGCCGCCGAATCGAAAATATATATGCGGCATTTAAAAAAGGGTTGGGGTGATTAGGCTGGTAGGGGTAGTGGCCATCGACCTTACTATAATTTTGGTTATGAAATTTTGGGATGGCGGGGGTGGTGGCCTGCCACCTCATAATAAATATTTTCTTTGATTTTTATAAAGAAGAGGTGTTTTTAAAATCTTCAAAAAATAAGGGTCATTGGGAAAATTAACAAGGCAACAATTGCAACTGATTTTGGGAGCCAGTTTTATGCCCCAGGGTTGGTCAAATTGTAGGACACTTAAACTTGGTCCACATCCCAACTTTGACCAAAACTCTGACTAGCTTGTTCTCCCTCATACGAGTTCGATTTGACGAACCGTTTGCATATCCGTGATCACGATGACGAGATCTACGCTTTAGTCCTAGGTCGACATCATTATGAACACTTTGATTTTCGAGAATTCATAAAACCTCTTTGTCCTGTGTGTCTCTCTGGAGCCACTTGGATCAATCCTCCCCACTGAGGAGATTTTGGTCCTCCAAAAGCATGAAAAATAATCTGCAACTCTCTTTCTACCTTGTCTGCATCACCAGTGTCTTGAAAAGGTCTCACTTCCATCTCCTTCACCTTTGTTCTACGGAGCCTTAAGAGACAAACTGACACCTGCTAACTCTGCAACCTGTAGTACATTGCTTCACAAATTACATGCTTGATTGATATGACTAATTAATGACCCAAATGTCCCACACTTTCCACGAGTTTATAACACATACTCGGTGGTCAAGTTAACAACAAGATGGATGCAATACCCCAGCTATGACAACAAGGCCAACATATCATTGTTGCTTCAACAAGTGATGGAAAACACATCATCATTGCAACACATGATTTACATACATAAGGCCAAACACTATTGTTTTGAAAAATGATGGAAACATAACATCACTTTTAAAGTCTAAAATACGACTCAAAACATGACCAGACATCATTGTTGCTGACCAAGTGATGGAAAATACATCATCACTTTTACATTTTAAAATGCAACAAATGATTTACAAAATAATGACCATGAAATGACAACATGTCTAGAAACCATTTTTCACTTATCAATGTGAATGGGTCACCTACTTAAGGTGGGTTTTCCTGTTGAACAACTGCTCTTCCTAGTTCATGCATCGATGCTTTGTCTTTAAGGTGTTTCTTTGGATAGAGCCTCTAACAAGTGGCTCTTTGATGGCGATTTCTGTCGCAATGATTGCAGTAAGTTTTCTTCCTCCATATCTACTTAACCTGTTTCTTTTCATGCTGTTGAGAGGGTATTTCATGCCTCATCCTTTTGAGTGCTGCCATTCTTTTGCAACACTTAGAAAATGTATGGTTATGAAATCCACAAAAGGTGCATGTTTTTCGATGCCATGTTTTACATTCATCATTATCAACATGATCATAATCAAATTGAACATTCGAAGATCGAAAGTGGTTATAACTTCCTTTGTTGTCTCTAATGACAGTATGGCGATGAGAGCTTGCCTTAGCTCCCTCCCTGTAGTGGAAACTTCCATGGGATGATGGGGATGTGTTCCCATCATTCTCTTTCCTCGACGATTTCAACAATGTCTTGAATGACTTTGGCACCTTTGAGCACTCTCGTTTAGTGTATGTCGAGCCTGCAAATTGATGTTTATGCACAACCTCCAAAGGTTGATTTATGCGTTGGTTATTAACACTAAGTTCTTCTTCCTCCTCATGCCTCATCCTTGTAAGGAGCCTCATGTTTTTCCCTGTAATTGGGATCTCCACATCTCCAACAGAAGTCACTATGTGATGACGAAACCGAAAGGAAATCAACATCTTTTACCTCCTCTTTCGATTTGGAAAGAACTAATGAGGGTTGCTCATCATCTGTTGTTGGTGGTTCACTAACTGTCATGGCGCATTCCCCAACTTCCTTTCTGACATACCCAAGTCTTGCCTGACGGGGTAATTCTTCCACTTTGATGGGATTGACAATACCTTGGCCATTAACGCCCAAGACTTTTCCTTCATACCCCATTCTCTTCAATAGTTTGGAGCCAATTCCTATGGTATGATTTTCAAAAATACCGAAATCATCATCAAGAAACATACATGAAGATGGAGAACTACTTTTTACCTCACATGGGTCTCGCTGCAGCTTTTCCAAGGCCTTGTCCTTTACTTGCAGTTGTCATAGAAAACTTTGTTTCTCCTCTTTCTCTTCATGTAGATGCATCTTCAATTCATCATTCTATGTTTGAAGATTATGTTTGTTTTTCTTTAGTTCTTCCATGGTCTCTTCCATGCTTTCAACTGAAGTTGCAATCGCTCCTTTTCCTCTGTCTCTTTCTGTAGAGTTTCATACATGATTTCCACTCTTTTGGAAATTTCAAGCATGGTCTTTTACATTTCTCTTTCATCCTCTATCACTGCACATTCCATTGTTCACGCTGCATTTCACATCAATGCAAAGACTGCTTTGATACCACTTGATCCAGGTCTGGGTGTGATGAAGGATCCTTCCAAGACCTTTTGCTTTCGTGATGTGTTAAATTTCATTTTAAAAGAACATTAATGAATACATCTGCATGCAGAAAAGAAGTGGAACATAACAATCATCAGCACATGAAATAATAAGATGTTGATAATAGAGTTCATTTAGGAGGGACTACATCTTCGAGCCCCTGTGTCAAGATGGTGTAGGCCACTGCATTAAGTGCTGTCAATAATGATGATGTACGCAAGAGATGATGTCACGGTCATAGAAGGAATAATGTCCTCATGCAGGAGTGGCTCTAAGAGATATTCCACTACTAGATTTCTCAATCAAAAGACTCCTATTAGTATGACACAAAAACATGCATGATAAGCATCTCACCAATATGGCACAAAACAGATCTCAATGTAAAACATGCATGATGACAACACGAGTATCCCAAAAACATACAACAAGGGATCTAAAAACATAACATGATGAATTATGACAACAAGTACATCACATAAAAGATTCCGCATCAAATCAAGCAAGGAATCATGACAACATGTAAGAAACAAGATCCTGCATCAACATCAATCAAGGATCTGTGCAGCATAATGCATAAATAAGAAGTACATGAACACATCATATACCTCACAACCAAGGGCCATTTGAAGAAGTGGATGTCACACTGCTAAAGTTGCTTGAACCATCGATTTCAAGGCATTGATCATATGAAGATGATTGCTCGCATATGAATGTGGACATCTGCACTGGCACTTAGAAAAGTGACTAGAAGACGAAATGAGAGAATGACAAATCTAAGTGTACCATCAGATTTGTGGCATCAAGTAATGTTGAATCAACTGTCCAAAATTTAAATTTTGAGAAGTTGAGAATTCTGGGGTCAAGGAATCTTTTAGATTCCCGCGGGATTCCTTAAAGATTTTGCTCCATGGATGGACTGGAAATCTGCAACTCAGATGGTGAATCTGATCTTGCCATTGTGATCCCTACGGAAAACCATGAAAAACAAGTATAAACTTGACTGTTTTCTGACATGGAAAAATTTTACCTCCTTGGGAAAATTTCAAGGCTCATGGTTCTGCTCCCTGTTTTTGTTGAAATCATGGTTCCACGTGCATTCTGAAAATGACCAAAAGTTGCAAAAATATGATGGAGAAATGGACAAGGCCTTTGTGTTCGTGGCAATGAGAGGTGTAGAATCCATATAAAATTTGTCAAATTCTGATAAAGTGAAAATTTTGCCATCTTGCAAAATTCGTGGTTCCTACATTAAAAAATTAATTAATCTGCCTCGAAATCCATTCCCACCTTCTGCCTCCTCAAACTATGTGCATGGTAAAAATTACTTAGTTTATATAAACAATCATGGGCAGATTTATCATTGTGAGTAGTTATGGCTCAATGGTAAAAGAGGCATATGGTTGAGGAGGGGTTGGGGATCAAATCCCGCCCCTCCATAGATATTTTTATAAACCTAAAATGATATATTAATGGGGGTTGGGTCCACATTGGGCAGCCTACCTCTTGAACCCCGCACACATTGTCACATCACTATTTTATGGTTGGGCATATTATCAGTGATCGACGGTTAATGTGGTATCGGCGTATGTGGCGGCATTTCGATCGACACCTTCAAAATCAGTGATTGACATTGTGATAAAATCGATGATAGAAATATTTAAGGTATGAATGTTGGTGCATATATTGGCGCTTTATATGGTATCTGGGAGATGGGGTGTGGGCCGAGTCCACCGTCGGTGGCCTGTCTACCCGATATATGGTTATGCGATATAGTTTGGAGGGTTCGGCGGGGGTTATGGCCGCCAACCCGAAAATATATATGCGACATTTAAAAAAGGGTTGGGGAAATTAGGCCAACAGGGGTAGTGGCTATCGGCCTTAATATAATTTTGGTTATAAAATTTTGGGGTGGCAGGGGTGGTGGCATGCCACTTCATAATAACTATTTTATTTGATTTTTATAAAGAAGAGGTGTTTTTAAAATCTTCAGAAAATAAGGGCCATTGGGCAAATTAATGAGGTAACAATTTTGACCAATTTTGGGAGCTAGGTTTATGCCCCGAGGTCAGTCAAATTGTAGGACACTTAAACCTGGACCACAACCCAACTTTGACCAAAACTTTGACTGGCCTATTCTCCCTCATATGAGCTTGGTTTGACGAACCGTTCACACCTCCACGATTAGGACGATGAGATCTACACTCTAGTCTTGGGTTGACATCATCCTAAACACTTTTATTTTCGAGCTTTCATAAACCCTCTTTGTCCTGTGTGCCTCGCTGGAGCCACCTAGATCAAAACTATTCTTTGAAGAAGAAAGAAGTGAGTTAATGTTCCACTACTAGAGCTAGTGCCTCATCATTGTAACTATGTACTTAGATCTTTCATGTAATATTGAAGCTCAATGAGCCAACTCATTTTGATTCATGTATTTTGATTGTCTTACGACTATTATTTATATGTTTTATTCATATGTACTAAGGAAATTGAGCTATTTTTGTGGCTTTGATACTTATCCTGTTAAAGGTGTGGTGTATGTGGTTTAATGATCATTATGTCTATGTGAAGTATTTCACTAGATAACTAACAAATCTCTCTTTGATTGTTTGTCTCTCTTAGGTTATTACTATTACTTCCTTCTAAAGGCTCACTTTTGTATTGACCCCATTGTGAAAGTATCCTTTACACATTACAATTGGTGTTTCACAATGTCAACTTACTTGCTTGTTCAAGGGTTATTTATAATCTCTTATGTTATTCATTGAAACTAAGGTTAACCTTACATTTATGGTGGTTCAGATGATACTCTAGATGGAGCTCCTACTCAAAATGGTGTGTGTTCTAATTGGGACTTCACATTGGGGAGACCCCCTGTATGTTGGTGGTATCCAACACCATCAACATTGTGGTTCTAGAAGGAGGGTTAGTCTACAAGTTGTTCCCATTGAGTTTGTGTTGAATGTATTCTCTTTAATTTCTTATCCTCAAATCATAATCCCAAGATTTTTTTCTAACCTATGCCGTGGTAAAATTTTCATCTCTGTGGAAAAAATTTATGACTTGTCTCATCTGAATTTCGATGGTGAGGGTAAAATATCCAAAGTTGAAAATTTCTTTCAGTTTTTCAATTTTTGTTAATTTCATGAAATCGTAGATGAAGATATTGCTTGTGTCATTTTATTCCTCACCCTTGAAGGTCATTTTGATCAATGGTGTCATACTTTACCATCTACTTCCATCCATTCTTTTGATCAATTCCTCAAGGAGATTCATCAAGATTTTGATAGGTATGATTACTGAGATGTTTATAAAAGAATCAATCAACTTAGAATGGAGCCTAATGAATTAATTGAGGGCATTTCTAATAGATTCTTTCACTTATATTATGAATTTCTTGAAGAATATATGGATTGGGATTTATTTAAGCAAAAGTTTGAACATTTGGTTTAGATCTCTTTGAATTATCTTGAATCTAAACCCCCAGATGTTCATGTTTCTCAAAATTTTGTAAAATGTGAGACACTTCCAATATCAGAGGAGGAACCTACAATTCCTTTTGTTCCTTTTCCTCCTCCTTTTCCAGTTCCAATTTGGGTACCTCACTATGATAATGTTGAAGTTGGTAAACCTACAAATCAAATTTCTAATATATATTCTCAATCTTCTTCCACTTTCCATAATTCAGTTTAAAAAGAGGAAACCTGGAATGGTTCATGGAGCCTAATGTGAAGGATAATCCCTTGATTTCTCAAGATAATATTAGTGCTCAAAAATTCAATCTTGAATCTAACCTGGATACATGTTATCCTCTATCATCTTTTTTCTCATGATCCCTCACCCCTTGATTTGCTTGATCAGTCTCTTCCAAATCAAAGTATCGATCAAGAGCAAGGTAGTCAAATTTCACAGGTATAGGAGGATGAAAGTGAGGATCCTTTCAAAATTTATTCTCTTTTTGAAAATCGTCCATGTCAAGATAATGTTCTCCCAACCTTGGTTGATTTTTAATCCAAGAATCTCAGTGATGGATCAAATGAAATTTATTTTTCTAACCAATCTAGTCTTGGGAACCCATCACTCTGATGATGATAATTCTATTGTTTTACATGTAGAAAATTCCCAAGTGTAGATACTAATCTTTTAGTTTCTCAAGAACATTTTGTTATGGAAGATTTAGAACTCATTTCAAATTTAGTCTATGTTTTTACAAAAAAATCCTCTTCACCTCACTATCACTTGCATTCTACTATTTTTAATGCATCAATTTGTGAAGAAGATAATACATACTCTTCAAGTTCATCATCTAATGATTTGGAGTTTGAATTGAAACAAGGTAGTGAGGTCACCCATGATGAAGAAGAAGGTAAGAAATTGATCAAATATCTATTCCATTACTTATCAATTCTAGTCTTGCATAAGGAAAATTCCTTATTTCAGGTTACTCATAAAATTCATTTAATATATTCATCCTTATAGGTGCAATCAGAATAACTTTATAACTTGGGTAATTTATTTGTTGAAGTTTTAAATTTTGATCAAATCGACAATGTAGGTGGCTAGCATCTAGATAATAGTGATCTAGTTGAAATTATTGGTGGTAGTTTTCCTCACACCATGCATGATCTGATCCGACCTTTAAAATGTGATTCCATATCCCATGAGAGTTCTAAGACTTTTCAGGGAGACAAGGCATTTCAACTTCCGTTAATGGTTCTGTCAGGTTGTCATGACTCTCGTAAGCCCCCCTAACTTAATCATATTTGGATATTATCACAAAATTAGTTCCTTTGAAAGGTGTTTGTTATTTTCAATATAGCTCTTTCAACTTTCAAGATTTTATTTATGGCCAGTTTGAGCATTCCTTTTCAATTGATCATTCCTCATGTAAGTCTCTTATATCTAACTTGGGTTTGGAATGCATACCTTTCATGAAGGAACTTATATTTGAAGCTAATCATTGTAAATATTATCTTCAGTCAAAGGATTCATACTTGTCACATTCTTTTGAAAATAACTAGCTCCTAATCCTTCTAGTAAATATCCTAATACTAATTATTTCCTTTATGGCACCATATCTCCTCTTGAGTATCAATGAATTCTTGTGTTATTTTTTTAATCAAGTTCCTCTTTTTCATCCATTACATCTCAATGGGTTTCACATGTTTTCCACATTTCCATTCCTTTTAAATGATTGTGATGCTAGTCCGATTTGTAGCTAGTCACAAGTAGATGGTTTGTCACATTCAACATATGAGGAATGTGATTCTTTCATTCAAAGCATTTTCAAAGTTCTTCAAACTAATCTATATTTGTTTTTTACTAATCAAGAGTCTTGTCCATTGATTAACCTATTTTATCATGATAACTATCATTCAATTTCCCATTTTCCCATTACTATATCTCATGATTGTTTTACAACATTCAATCTTTATGGTTTATCATCTCACTATTCAGATACTTATCTAGTAGTTGAGGCACTTTAGCCTTTGTTGATGGTTTATGTTAGGTCCTCACTATCTTGACAAGCTTTCTGAACATGGTCAGATTCATTTCCCTTAGAAGTCTCTCATCCTTGTTCCATACCATTAATTTAAAATCTACATCTACAAAAATTTTAGGTTTCAAGAGGACAATTTTGAATTTTATGATCCGAGTTATAATTAGTTGGAGACCTCTTACTTAGCAAGTCCTTTGACTAATATTTCCTTCATGGAACCATATCTCCTCTTGAGTATCAATGAATGCTTGTGTTGTTTTTTGAATCAAGTTCCTCTTTTTCATCCACTACATCTTGACAAATTTCACATGTTTTCCACATTTCCATTCCTTTTAAATGATTATGATGCTAGTCCCATTTATAGATAGTCACAAGTAGATGGTTTGTCACATTCAACATATGAGGAATGTGATTCTTTCATTAAAAGCATTTTCAAAGTTGTTCAAACTGATCTATATTTGTTGTTTACTAATCAAGAGTCTCATTGATTGATTAACCTATTTTATCATGATAAATATCATTCAATTTCCCATTTTCCCATTACTATATCTCACGAAAATTGTTTTACAAAATTCAATCTTTATGGTTTATCATTTCATTATTCAGATACTTATCCAGTAGTTGAGGCAATTTAGCCTTCGTTGATGGTTATTTTAGGTTCTCACTATCTCGACAAGCTTTCTAAACATGGTCAGATTCATTTTCCCTTACAAGACTCTCATCCTTGTTCCATACCATTAATTTAAAATCTATCTCTACAAAACTTTTAGGGTTTTCAAGAGGATTTTTTTGAATTTTATGATCCGAGTTATGATTAGTTGGAGGCCTCTTACTTAGAAAGTCCTTTTGCTAATAACAAGCTTTGACATTTTCTCATGCTTACTAAGAAGGACAATACAAATAAAGGTACATCTATAAGAAGTTTTTCAGGTTCATTTGATTATGGTTTTCATCGAGAAGGTAAGGTGGAAGATTTGGTTATGTTAGGTTATGTGACACACCTTTCTTCCTTTAAGAAAGGCCTTCAATGTTTTGTGAAAGATTTTTAACCCTTTATATTTTCTGTTGCACATTATAATATATTAGTTATAATTTCTCTTATCTTTGTGTTTGTAGGTTGGGAACAATAAACATGGATTCATTGGAAAGATCATTAGACTTAGCCCTAAAATTATAGCTATTAGGTTAGGAGTAGGCTTAGTTGCAATTAGTTTCCTTTCCATTGCACCTATCTTCTATCCCGATCTCCACTTGGTCTTTGCATATGTTTTGTTTTAATACCTTTGTCTTACATGATGCTTTTCAGTTCAGTTTCCATTTGCTTTGTATTTTATTTAAAATTTGTGTTTTATATTTCATGTTTACTTAATAAGGATTTGCATGAAAGATGTTCCTTTTGGCTCAAAAGACAATGTGGAAAAACTTGAAAAGTGAAATTATGATGATGAACAATTCTTGTCTAATTTGTTACCTCTTCTCTATATTGGCTTTATATATCTTTAAAGTCAATGATGTATAAATTTAAAATATTATCTATTCGAATGAAAATCCCTTGGTCAAATTATAACACTCATATCTATTCCAAGATCTTCATTTCTCAACTCAAAATTGTAAGTAAAAAACGTTTTTCTTGCTAATCCAATTGAGTATAGAAATGATAAGAAGAAAATATAAAGAAAACAAACCGATATCATAGGATATATAAATAATTATCCAAAGGGGAAACCTCCTCTTCTCTCAATAAGTTGAGATCTCTCTTTCTCCCATTGAAAATAATAAATGTCGAAGCAAAATCCTATTAAATAAATAAATAAAGGGTGAAAGAAGAGAAATGCTTCATATGTAGGGAGGTGAAGAAAATGACTTCGATCGGGTACTATCCATGCTTATTAACGATGAAGCAACATTTGTGCTCCTATAGTGACTCCACCGAGGAAGTGTCTAGGCCTGTTGGCAGCAGGTCAACGCTAGAGATGAAACTCATGATCTAAATATCTTAAACTTGTTGTGCATATTATCCTTTCCTTGATCAAAAAAACTGTGATTTGGTGAGTCTTGATGCATGTTCAACTAAGTAAGGGAATGGAGGCCACTATATCTCTAACTAGGTTAAGTGGTGGCCTGGTTGTAGGTGATATATCCTGTCTTCCAAAGCCAGCTACAACCCTTTATACTTAAAAGTGCCCCAACCCTTGTTATTGGAACAATACACACAAAGAGCCCCTTTTTCCTCTGTCGGAGTTGTAATTCCATAGGAATTACACAAAACACTATTAGCAGGGCTTTTGAATGGATTTAACACAATGATGTATGTAATACACTATTTGCGGCTTCAAATGACTATAATGTGATTATTACATGGAAATACACCATTGGCGGAGTTTTATTTCAAAGTAAGCATTGATACACAAATACACTATGGGCGGGGTTCTATTCCATAAGAATGGAATAACACTATTGGCAGTCGCTATTGGCATTTCCAAGGAACGAGACATAATACAACGACCCTTTCGATGCGATAGCACGTGGGGCTATCAAAAATTAGCAATCGAACACTACGACACTTCCAAAGGCTAGTCTCTCCCTGCTCCAACACTACAATGCGATATGGGTGTAGACGCGATATGGGTATCGCCAGACTTAATAAAAGTTCAAGTATGGAACTCGATTCTGGCTAAGTTTTCACAGTTTTATAGTGTAAACCCGAGTTTTCGCCTGCGGTACTCAACAATGCTTATAAGGAGAACAGGACACACCGATATGTAGGAAAACACTCAAATAGACTTTAATCAAAGTAATAATTGGAAAACAAAGGTTGAACCACTGTTATAAGAAATTAGGAGATAACACTGCATAAAGTCAAAATTACACATAAAATACCAGATCAACAAAGAACTGTAAGTTCAGATGCATAGAGAGGGTTTCAAAGATCACAATGTCTCTGGAATCTATAAATACAGAGATGTCCTATTCTTTCCTTTCAAAAATTGGAGATAAAAACCACTTGGTTCAAATCCGTTTATAATAGCATGCCAATTACATATCTACTGGTTAATTTTAGAAACCAGTTCCTAAAACATAAATTTAGTTATTATGACTAACAGTTCTACGTGACATCCTCCTCAAGAACCTCCACTATAGCTTATCCATACAACAAGTATTACAACATGATATTATTCCTAGATTCTATCCCTATGCTAAACTAGAAAAACATGGAAATTGATGGCTAAATGACCCCACTCCTTTTCCTGTAGATTTTTTTGGATTTTTGGAATAAGTTTGAAGATTTTTGCCTCCAAGTCACATGCTCCTGCATCAGACTCCTGAGGACAGAATTCTTCATGGGCTCCTGTCCATGAGCTCATCTACAGAACTGCCCAGTTTCTCTAGCATGTTTTCTATAACCCAAGTAGCTTCAACGTTTGGCTGATCCTTCCATTTTACCAAATACTGGAAATACTCTGGTCCCCTTGTTTTCTTAAACACCTTCTTGTCCAGAATTCTTTCTGGTTGCAATTCCTTTGCCGTGGGTAACTGTTTTACCCAGTCAATCTCTTGGGTCTTTGGATCTTGTGTTGTATCATTTGCAGTTTCACCTTCATACTTTTATAGGTCAGCAACATTGAAAATTAGTGATATTCCAACATCAAGGGGTAATTCAATCTCATAGGCATTTGCAAAAAATTTCCTCAATACTCTGCACGGTCCAATTTTCTTGAACTTCAATTTGTTATACTTCCTCTTTAGAAACCTTTCCTTTCTGAGGTGTGCTAAAACCAAATCTCCAACTTCAAAATTCACCTCTCTTCTTCTCATGTTTGCTTTGGTTTTGTACTTGATGTTTCTATCCTACAACTGTTGTTTCACTTGTTCATGTATTGCTTGAATTTCTAAAGAAAAATCTTCTCCCTCTGCACTTCTCATCTTATATTTTCCCAAGTTTCTTAACTCAGATACTCCTCTTGGATGCATTCCATAAACTACATGGAATGGACTTTGTCCTATACTCCTGTTAGGTGAGTCACTATATGCATATTTAGCTTGTGCCAACAATTGATCCATTTCTTTGGTTTTTCTACAGTAAGACTCCTTAAAAGATTGCCCAAACTCCTGTTCACAACTTCAGTCTGTCCATTAGTTTGTCGATGATAGGTAGAGCTGAAACTTAGTTTAGTTCCCAACTTCTTCCATAATGTCCTCCAGAAATGTCCAACAAATTTGGAATCCCTGTCTGAGACAATACTCTTAGGAAACCCATGCAATCTTACAACCTCCTTAAAAAACAAATTAGTAATGTGGGAAGCATCACTAGCTTTATAACATGGAATAAAGTGTACCAGTTTTTAAAATCTGTCAACTACATCAAAAATTGAATCATTACCTTTTTGAGTCTTTGGTAAGCCCAAAACAAAATCCATACTTACTATATCCCAAGGTCTATCTAGAATTGGTAATGGAACATACAAACTTGTGTTTTGGCTTCTTCCCTTTGCATATTGATAGACTTCGCAAGTTTTCACATACTTCTCCAGTTCAAATTTCATTTTTGGCCAAAAATAAAATCCGTTTAACTGCACATATGATCCAGGTGGATATTGGTGGCCACCTGCTAATTCGACTTGGATCCCCTCTAGTGCTTCGTGCAATTTTTTTCAGTTTCCTTAATTATAGCACAATTTACTATTTTTAGCAGTTTTTCGGGTCCTAAACTTCCGGAGCCGTTTTGAGGCCCTAAACAACATTTTTTGGTAAATCTACCTCTACCGCCAGCGATTTTTGTATCTCAAAATCGTCTTTTCCGTCGTAGTCCTTGGAGAGATCTTTCCAACGGGCTATCATGCGCGTCAAACGGAGATAAGACAACCAATTCGCGACCCCAGGAAGTTGATGTACCAACTTACCCAAAAACGGGGCCCAAAATTTGGCGTTTCATCTTCTAGGGTTACTCCGTCGTATTCCTCGGAGGGATCTTTCCAACGGGCTATCATGCGCGTCAAACGGAGATAAGACGACCAATTCGCGACCCCGGGAAGTTGATGTACCAACTTACCCAAAAAACGGGGCCCACAATTTGGCGTTTCATCTTCCAGGGTTAGGTTTTGGAATGTGAAGGTTTTTCCATTGGTTTTCACAAAAATAGGCCTTCGAGCTCATTGTAACACGTTCAGGGCATTACCACACATCTCTTCTCAGAGATAAGCTACCATCGCCCTAGCTGGTTTATTTCTATTTCCGATTGTAAGCATATTTCAGTATTTTCCATTAATGAAATGAAGTATTATTTCCGCTGCATCTTTGTGTATATGGTTATCTCGGTATTTTATTGTCTTCCTATTTAAATCGGGATCAACATAAGTCTTCTCTACACAAAAATGTCCTACAATTCCTCCATTATGTTCATCTTTGATTAAGTTCTCCCTCATATAAGAATTTGGTATGGCACAATTGATTTCTCTTAAACAATAGTCCATCTTGTAAGAAGTAATCCAACCATTTACTCCTATCCACCAAAACAAGATTTTTACAATCTTCAAATGCCTCTTTAAAATATGGATCTGTTTCATTCAATTCTTTAAGAAAATCAAAACCCAATACTTTGATTTGACTCTGTTGAAATAATACACTTCTCCTACTTAAGGCATCTGCAACTTTGTTTGATTGGCCATTTATATGCTTCAAGAAAAAATGGAAACCTTGAAGATACTCTACCCATTTGGCATGTTTCTGGTTAAGCTTTGGCTGCTACATAATATACTGTAGTGCATGGTTATCTGAATAAAGTATGAACACCTTTTACATTAGATAATGCCTCCATTTATTTAATGATTGAACAACTGCATAGAACTCCTTAGCATAAGAAGAATACTTCTTCTTTGAATCATTCAACTTTTCACTAAAATAATATATAGGTTTGTCTTCCTGACATAATACACATCCAATAGCTTCTTCGCTAGAATCACACTTCACTTGGAAAGGTTTACTAAAATCAGGTAGAACCAAAATAAGCTTTTCAGTAATCTTCTTCTTCAATAGCTGGAAATTCTTTTCTGCTTCAGTAGTCCATCTAAGTGGTTGTTTATCTTTCTTTATGGTCTCAATAATAGGAGCATTGATCTTACTAAAATTCTTTATAAATTTCCTATAAAAACTAGCAAGACCATGAAAAATTCTTACCTCAAAAAAACTTTTAGGTGAAGGCCACTCCATGATTGCCTTAATCTTCTCTGGATCCATCTTTAGTCCTTCAACAAAAATAACAAAACCCAGGTACACTAGCTCTTCTTTCATGAATGAACACTTCTTCGAATTCAACAATAATTTATCCTACTGTAGCCTTTGTAAGACATAATTCAGATGTCTTATGTGCTCCTCCTTAGACTTGCCGCAAACTAATATATCGTCCAAATATACTATTACAAATTTACCAATAAACTCTTTAAGAACTTCATTCATGAGGCTCATAAACGTACTTGGTGCATTTGACAACCCAAAAGGCATTACTCTTCACTCATAAAATCCCTCATTCATATTAAAGGAAGTTTTATACTCATCCTCTTCTCTTATCCTTATCTCATGATACCCACTTTTAAGATCTAGTTTTGAAAAATACTTTGCTCCACTCAAGCAATCCATTAAATCTTCAATTCTAGGTAAAGGAAATCTGTACTTGATTGTGATTTTATTTATGGCTCTTGAATCTGTACACATTCTCCAACCTTCATCTTTCTTTGGACTCAACACTGGTTGTACTGCACAAGGACTCAAGCTTTCTTTGATCAGCCCTTTGTCAAGCAATTCTTGCACCTGCTTTCTAACCTCTTCATTTTCTGTAGGAGTCATTCTGTAAGTTGATTTGTTAGGTAGACTTGCTCCAGGAATCAAATCTATATGATGGCTAATTCTTCTAATGGGTGGTAACTCATTAGAAAAACCATCAACAATAATATCACAATAGTTCTCCAACATTTCTTGAATTTTGAATGGTAGATCATAAACTTTAGTAGAAGTCATTATTACCTTGGGCTTGCAAATTACAGCAAAATTTACCTCATTCTCTTCAGTCTCCTTCGAGTATTCCTTTCCTCCTAGTAATAGAGTTTTTGGATCAGTCTTCTTTCCTAATGCATCTTCTTCTTGCAGAGGTAGCAATGTATGATTGACACCATCCTTTCCAAGCTTGGAGGTGTTTCTTTTCCCATCATGCATAGCTCCTTTGTCATATTGCCAAGGTCTTCCAAGAAATATGTGACACACATCCATTAGCATCACATCACATACAATTTTATCTTTATACTTACCCAACTGAAACTCCACTTCAAATTATTCATTCACTAACAGTTGACGTCCCTTTTGTAACCATGAAACCTTGTAAGGTGTTGGATGTTTCACTGTCTTCAGCTTCAATTTCTCCACCACTTATGTAGAGACCAAATTATCAGTGCTGCCACTATCAATGATCATCTGATAGCGTTTCCCTTGAACCTTACACACTGTTTTGAATGATGCCTTTCTTTGTGATGGTTCAAATATCTCCTCTGCTGGCTTGAGCAAAACTTTATTAACTACCAAAGATTCTCCTCTCTCTGGTATATTTTCTTCTTCTATCACTACTATTACTGTTGCTTCTCCCTTAGCTTGAGCAACAATTGCATTTCTCTGACTTGTTTCTACTTCCTCTAGGCACTCAAAAGATCTATGTCTCAGTTTGTTACATCTGTAACATCTTACTTCTCTTCCTCTTCCTCTGCCTCTTCCTCTAGAAAAACTCCCTCTCCCTCTTGCATCACCTGTTGTGGGTGCATGCTGGGTTGAGCTACTGGTAGCTCCATATTTAGGTGTTGTAGATCTTCCTCTACCACCTTGACTTCCCCTTCCTCGGAAAGTACCTCTCCCTCTGGAAGACTGCTTCCTCATGAGTTTTTATTCAACTCTCAGTACCATATGATAAGCTTCTTCTACTGTTTTAGGAGACAATATAATTATCTAATCTTGAATGTCCATCCTAAGACCATTCACATATCTAGCCACCTTCTCATCTGTATCTTGAGTTTGTCCAACTCTTATCCTTACCTTATATAATTTCTCTGTGTATTCTTTCACTATCATAGACCTTTGTCTAAGATTTTCATCTGTCTGAACAAGGTTTGCTGATAATTACTTGGTAGGAACTTACCCCTTAGCTTTGATACCATCTTGCTCCAATATTTGATAGGTTGCTTGTCAAGTCTCTTTCTTTCCACCTGCACTCCATCCCACCAAAGTGCTGCATGGCCTTTTAGCTTGGTGACAACAAACTTTACTCTCTTCTCATATTTTTTTTCTTCACAGTCAAAGAATTTCTCCATGCCATTAATCCAATCTATCAATTCTTCTAGGTTTAGTCCTCATTCATATATTGAAACCTCAGTCTTTGGCCTAGTTGTGGATCTCAACACTGAATGGAAGAAACTCATCTCAGGAGTAACTGCTACAACTTCCTCCTCTGCAGCTTCAACCTCAGGCTCACTAACATCTCCATCATCTATATTTCTCCCTGTTGTTAATGCATCCAAGCTAGCTTGCATCTGTTGCACAACTTCCATCACTTCAACATTTGCAACTAGCCATCCTCTTCCACCACGTCCTTGTCCTCTTCCAACTCTGAATGCCATATTAACTTTCCTTCTCCTGCTTTTGAGATTCAATTTAGAGTCAACAAGTGCCCTGATACCACTAATGTTGGCTTGGGTGTAGGCGATATATCCCAGCTTTGAAAGTCGGCTACAACCATTTATACTTAAAAGTACCCCAACCCTTGTTATTGGAACAATACACACAAAGAGCCCCTTTTTCCTCTATCGGAGCTGTAGTTCCATAGGAATTATACAAAACACTATCGGCATGGCTTTTGAATGGATTTAATGCAACCGTGTATGAGATACACTATCGACAGCTTCAAATGACTATAATGCGATTATTACATGGAAATACACCATCGGTGAAGTTTTATTCCAAAGGAAGCACTGATACAAAAATACACTATCGATAGGGTTTTATTCCATAAGAATTGAATAACACTTTCTGCGGTCGCTATCGGTATTTCCAAGGAACAGGACATAATACAATAGCCCTTCTAATGCGATAGCACATGGGGCTATTGAAAATTCACAATCGGTGATTCCATAGTCCCTCGCCAAGCTCTTCTGTTGGAGACTTGTGATCTGACAAGTCTGCAGACCCAACAACTTATTAAAACCTTCATATTATGGTTTCGGATTCGAAACTCCACTTCAAACTTCAGTGCTTCCAAAGGCTAGTCTCTCGCCACTCCAACACTGTGATGCAATATGGGTGCGGACCCAATATGGGTATCGCTAGACTTAATAAAAGTTCGAGTCTAGAACTTGATTCTGGCTAACTTTTCACAATTTTATAGTGTAAACCCAAGTTTCTGCTTGCAGAACTCAACGATGCTTATAAGGAAAACAGGACACACCGATATGCAGGAAAACACTCAACCAGAATTTAATCAAAGTATTAATTGGAAAACAAATGCCGAACCATTGCTATAAGAACGTAGGAGATAACACTGCATAAAGCCAAAATTACACATAAAATACTAGATTAACATAGACCTGTAATTTTAGATGCACAGAGAGCGTTTCTAATATAATAATGTCTTCGGAATCAACCAATACAGAGATGTCTTATTCTTTCCTTCTGCAAATAAGAGATAAAGCCCACTCGGTCAAATCCCTTTACAATAGCATGCTAATTACATATCTATTGGTTCATTTTAGCAACCAGTTCGTAAAACAAAAACTTAGTTTCTATGACTAACAGTTCTGGGAGACATCCTCCTCGAGAACCTTCACTATAGCTTATCCATACAACAATTATTACAACATGATATTTTTCCTAGATTCTATCCCTATGCTAAAATAGAAAAGAATGGAAATTGATGGCTAAAGGACCCCACTCCTTTGCTTGTATATTTTTTGGATTTTTGGAATAAGTTTGAAGATTTTTCCCTCCAAGTCACATGCTTCTGC
Organism: Pinus taeda; assembly: GCA_000404065.3. Lineage (NCBI taxonomy): Eukaryota > Viridiplantae > Streptophyta > Pinopsida > Pinales > Pinaceae > Pinus > Pinus taeda. The sequence goes on along the minus strand of APFE031449244.1, from coordinate 37,513 downwards.
ATCATTAAGTACGCAAGCCAATGTAATCTGTAAAATGAATCAATACTTCCTGAGAGACTAAGACCTTGCACTTAGAGATTTAATCCTAAACATAGAAGGTGGAGCTCTACCTGTGTGTCGCCATGTGTTGTTGTTGTGATCAAAACCCTCCAAAATATTGCTCATGCTTGAATTTTGTAGCCTATTTAGGATCTTGCTATCTATCACTCTATGGTTACTCGATGATCATTTAATTTTTTGAAAATAATTTAAGTATTCAAATCACTTGTACTCACATGTACAGTGTTCAATGAGTTCATGATAAGAATTCGTTTATGCAAGCTTGAACAAGCATAACACCATCCATCAAGATAGTGCCTCTGGGATGTTCAACTCACGATGAAAGTCAGTGTTAACTTTCGTCGGTAGTCTCCCTCACTTTGGCTGTGTTTGTAATTTTATTATGGAGAGTTTTATCAACTGTCGTTTTTTTCACTTTCCCTTTCACAAGTGTCACTTTCACATTCATGGTTGTCGCTTTTGATTGGTTTCACTTTAATAAGTGGCATTTTCATGTTATCTTCACTCTATTGTGTGTTTCTTGCAAGGTCATTTGCATTTTCCAAGTGTTGCCTTCATGTTTTCCTCCTATTAAAAGGTGTCGCTTTTATTGATTTCACTCTTGTATGTGTCACACCTCTGCACACCACCAAAGTTATTTCTCATGCACTCTTCTGCATTAGATGGTCTTACATATGATTGGAACATGTGTTAGACACATTCCTACGACTTAGCACACCTTTTAGTCATAATTGTCACTTTTATCGTAACTTGTGTTCTGAGAGTTGTAATGTGTCATTTCAACTTCGCACTTAGAAATAGGTGCACTTTGCTGTTGTTTTAAGGTATGACTGTTCTTCATGATTCCTGTGCATTTTGGTGGTTTCTATTTATGGTATTTATGTATGTGGTCCATTTTTGGGTCGTGTTAGGATGCATTTCTTTCTCCTACACTGTGGGTCCTGCACTTAGCCATTTTGAGAGCTCTTCTTCATCCTTTAGCCCAATGCAAGTTCTAAAGGCATTAACCCTCTTATTCAATGATGAGTGTAGCTTATTCCTAAGCCTCAATGATGTATCTTCCTCCCATACTTGTGCACTAAGTATTTTCTAAGCTCTCCTCCCTCTCACATTGGATTAGTACTTCCTAAGGATAAGTATTCTAGCCTTGTGTTACCTCCCTTAGCAAAAAAGTGAATTCTAGATGACCAAGTAGTCATTGTTGGAGAGAATTGCACCCTCCCAAGCCTGAGTTCAATTTGAAATAATGAAGTACACTTAAAAAGATGAAATGCACTTCAAACACTCAATGAAAAAGAACACTTCAAAACAACAAGGATCCTTTGAGCGCACTTCGAAACAACAAAGGAACTCCATATTATTAGTGAACGAATGTGCATTCAATTTCTATTTTGCGTGAAGGAATGTTCAAGCTTCTACATCCATGTAAAATTCATCTTGACCATTAGAGTGTGAATTAATTTATTGTTTATGATCTAACTCAGGTCTAGAGTGAATTCCCCGTTATGTTTATCAATCCTTCATTGTATTCTTATTTATTCCATTTCAAAAAAATATTTGATTTCAAAAGAAGTGATGAGCGTATTGAGATATTAAAAATAGTGTTGCTCAAATGAGGTAGGTTTTCTATTATTTTGAAAATAGTAATTCTAGATTTAATTATGAAATTGAAATTTTGGCATTACAATTGTTTTAATTCTTTATCTAATGAATTTAACATATTATGTTATTTTAAATGAGTGAAATGAAGATTCATGTATATAAATGCCAAATGTTAAAGTAGAAGTAGAAGGGAAATGAAAGAAATACCTATATAAGGGAAACACAACCTAGAAATAACCATCTAAGATAAAGTAATCATCCAAGGAAAACCACACATCCATGAAAAAAGTGGCAAAGGATTTCAAAAGAGATATTTATGTAAACACTTCCCATCAAACCATAATTGAAAATGAATGTCATTTCCGAGGGAGGTGGGATATTTATGTTCATTAAAGATGGGGTAGGACTTCACACTACCTTGGATTTCAATTAAAGACAACAAGGATATATTAATGTGGTACATAGTTTGCAAAGGTCCTATATTCAAAATGTTGTTTCAAGGCGAGGAGTAGTAGTTTGCAAAGGTACTATATTCACAACATTGTTGCAAGACAAGGAGTAGTACCATGCGAAGAAATGATTAGATAGTTGATGGATCATACCAATGTGGACAAGATAAATATATGCAATGAACAAGGAAAGTTCACATAATTGTGCTTTCCTTATAATATAAAGGTATACTAAATATTTACAAAAGTTGAATCATATAGATGAATGAATTAATGCAAGCATTAATTATTACACAATATTTCTATGATACCCTAGTTAGATATCTTCATGATGGAAGGGCATTAAAGACTAGGATGTTTAGTTATCTTCCACTTTTAATTATGTAGGAAAATATACTTTTCCAACTAAATTGGTTAGTAGATTGTATGGAGAAAATTCATTTTCAAACTTGAAAATGCCTTGAGTTCCATTCCATGGAATCAATGAATTAGGAAATTTTATCAATTGGGAAGCCATTCTATATTATTAATTAAGTGAATCCATCAATAAGACTAATTCTAGTGTAATCACTAATCCTATATTATATGTCTTCCTAAATATTGGATGTGGTGTGTGCCCTTAATAAATTGGTATGCATGGGTTGGTCTTGCACATTTGAACAATGCCTAGTTCATGTATGCTCTAAATATTTGTAGGAGAATAAGTACATACACCATTATGCTCATATTTGTGATTATCTATTTGCATTGTTTTCTAAGTGAATATTTTGCAAGATACGTCTAGGATTGTCTCAAGAAGCGATTGAATGGCCACAAAATATTGAAGATAAATGGTTAAGTTATATTAATGTATATGAGATAATAAAACATCCTCATGTAGTTTTTATTATGATAGGTTAATTACCGAATAACTCTTCATTTTTAATACCTATCTCTCTAAGCATCATGATAAATTATGTCCCCCATGCCCTTTTTATATAGATTTATATGGATTGAATTATTATTTATTGGTAAGGATGTAAAGGGAGAAGATGGAATATTATTACATTCCACCATAGATGTACCAAATGCATGATCCTTTAGGTATTATTAAAAAATAAACACTTGAGGTGAAAATTACCTTCATCCACTCTTAGAAAAAAAAAATTGCAAGGTAAAAAAGGATGTGAATATCTATGATGAGGAAATAGGCAACAAATTTTATCACGAAAAGTGAGAGGAAAATAAGGGAAGATATAAAAAAGGTTGTTACAAATTTCCAAGTCATAAAAAAGGAGGAAATACCTAGGAAAATAAAAAATTTAAAGCGAAAAGAAAAAAAAAAACCAAATAAATATTTCACAATAATAAAAAATAAAAGGCACATTTCAATGGAAAATTATTAAGGAGAAACTACATTGAAAAAGGAAAAAGGAAGTTCAGGAAAAAACTAAAGTAGATGTTGAGGAAAAGAAGAAAATACAAGTAGAGGAAAAGGAAATGGGAGAAGCTAAATAAAAGGTTAATGTAAATGTTGATGATCAAATAATTATAAAGGAAGAAGAATGAAAGAAAATGGGTAAAGATGAAGTTGAATAAAATAAGAAGGTGAATTGAAGAATAAAGATGAATTTGATGTTAAAGTTAACAGGAAAAGGAAGGAAGAAAGAGAGAAAGAAGGAGAGAAAGACATATATTTTAGAAACATAGGGGACAAAGCCAAAGGAATAGGTATATACTCCCTAAATATTTTTTAGTATGAATCATCCATGGATGGTTACTATAGGGAATGTTGGGCATGTGTTTTTATTCATGAAAACTATTGTCATTAATGTCAAAGGAAGTATAATTAGTAAATATATATAGAGATGTAATCAAGGTGTTTCATGAAGTGATTTGGATGGGTTAATTATGTTTCTTAATGGTAAAACCCCAAAATTCCTTTGATCAAATTGAGAACCTCAAATTTCCTATTTTGTGTGCATGTTGTGAAGTGCTCATAAGCAAATTAGGGAGGATAATGTGATCACAAGTGGTAGAGTCCAGAGATACATGGGAGTTAAACCTTTTCCAATGAATAAGTGGCATGCATGCTTCATGTTCAATCACCATTGATATGGTTAAGTGGTGCACATGCTTCATGTTCAATCACTACTGATCTTGTTGAGGCCCAATATTGAATGGTGCTTATTAATCATGAGAACCTCTCCATGTCAAGGGCTAATGGGAGGGGGGTGGGAATTAAGTGGTTTCACACCAAAACACATTATTGTCAAGTAGATCAACAATTGTGGTGGACTGCAGATCCCCCCCACCCATCTCCTTCCCTCCCCCCACACAAGTATAATACCAACAAGGGTTAGCCGTGATTACAATTGTTTTGTGAATGATGGTTTTTCGTGTGGAATGTGGAGAAGAAGGTGACATGGTTGACAATAGAACAAGATGCCAAAATAGCTAACACTTGGAAGCCTAAAGAAATGGCAGAGGTACCGTGTGGAAATCTAGTCAATAGTTATATGGAAGATGAATAAAAAATGTGCCATGGCCTGTGAAATGTGGCTCTACAGAAGAGTGACATGTGTCACACATTTTTGGTGTCTTTTGGTTGAAAAGTGGGCCAATTACGAGTGATATGTGGCACCACCCAGATGATTCCACATGGTGGTATGTCATCACCATGATGATAACATAATGTCAACTAGAGGTGGCATATGATTATAAGATGATGTGGAAAATGACATGGTAAATGATGTGGTAGTGACATGGTAGGTCTTGGTATTCATGCCAAAGGTTTCGTGTGGTAGATTTTTTTCCTTTACAATTCAATTTTCTGAAGTGGGCTAAATAATTTATTTGAACATCCAATGATCTAGGGGTTTAATAATTTACATGTTTTATATTGTACTAGATATGGATTTATTAAAAAGAGGGTTGAACGATGTTAATTTTTTTAGATATATGGGGCTCCAAGTAACAAGGGGTTAATGTATGCAAATGATAATTTGAAAAGGGAAAAATAACTAGATACTAGATTTCAGTTTAAAAGGCGATGATTACAACCCTTAGTTGTGGGTGTTAAATGAAAAATCACTCAGGGGCCTCTTCGCCTCTTAGCCTATTGGACCATTGGAAATTGGAGAAATAAATAGGTAAAGTGGGGCCAATAGAGTGGTGAGTGGAATTTAAATTCCATGGTCATGCTCTAGCTCACAAGGGACTACACGTAAGAAATTAATGGCTACATTACATCGGCCATTGGCCATAAGGTTATGGCTACATCGATGTTTGGAGAAAAATATGAAAACTTGATAGATCGATAAATGTACAAGAGGCTAAGTATAGGTTTCTACTCACATCCATATGAAAACATATGCCAAAAAAAGGATATAAAAGCTCTGCTCATTTGATGAATTCAACCATTGATACAATAAATCAATTTGAATAATTGATATAGTCAAACATTTTTTCCATGGGTAAATACCATGGATGTATTCCCATGGTAATTGAGGGATGAGCCTATAAAAGAAAAAGAAAAACCATGCAATAAGTTTAGCTACACTTATGAGAAATTGGGGCCATGTGAGAAATAATGTTGATGATGTATCTTAAAGTAAATGAATATAAAATATGAATTGACTATGTGAGTTATGTGACTGCAGTAATGTGAGAGTATGCATGAGAGAATAATTCATGAGTAGAAATAATAGGCTAAGAAGAAGAATTTTTGTGAATAAAATAGATTTGAATTGTTGTTTTGTGCATGTTTGTAGTGCAAAAGAATATCTATCAATTTGAGAGGAGTGACAAAAATTATGAAGATTAAATTGAGTAAAATACGCTAGAAAGTTTGTGTTTAAAAATGAATGAAAGAGGGATCTTCTAGGTAAATTAGTTTGGTGTTTTAATATTAAGGAGTGGGTGCTTCCTTTAGGTTGGTGCCTTTAAATATTAAGGAGTTGGTGCTTTCTTTAAGTGGGTGCTTGGAAATTTAGGGGATGGGTGTCTCCTTTTGGTTGGAGCTAGAAAAGATGTTGTGATAGTAGGTTTCAACTTACGATTATTTTAGACATAAGTTTTGTGGTTTTATCCTCCTATGGGTTTCCATGCAAGTATTTGTGCCTCATGTGTGCATGTTGTTTGATTTATGATGTTGTGGTTTAATTGTTTGTTATAATGTAAATAATCTTAAATATTTTTAAAATTTACATAATACTGATTCACCCCCGTCTCAATATTATCCTAGTTCCTAACAATGAAAATGTCACTTCCTACACCCACTAATGAACTATCCAGATTGAAGATGTTTGTGTTTGATAGAAAAATAAAGGAAATTGTGAGATAAAATCACATTGAGTAAAGAAAGATCAATCCTGGTCAATAGGTTGTGCTCACCATTGAGTTTATCATAAAGGCACTAACATCTCTAGTCTTATATTAATTTCTTCTATAGTACTTGCATTAATACAAGGTATCATTGACAAAGTAGTAAATGCGAAGTGGAAAAAGGAGTATGAAGATAAGATTTTATTGTTAGAAAACCAAGTAGGCTATTATAAGTCAAACTAGTATAATGTTTTAGAATTCATTGATTATTCTTATTAATGAAATAAATAATGTAAAAAGGTAATTTTATAAAATATTTAAACACTTATAAAGGATAATCCATTATACTTCAAATGGATGGGTCGTATTTAAGCTAAGAAGATATCATATGAGCAATCACAACTACCGTTTGATGACATGAAAATATGGTAAAGATAGGCTTGTTGATATTCCTTAAGTGATCCACTCATTAGTTGAGAATGATATGCTTGGAATTGAATTTGGTCTTAAATATTGGATGGATTTAGCTCATAATGCAATAAAGGAAATCCAACATGAGTTGGTAGATTCCACAACTATGTTGAAATTAACATAAAAAATTGTAAAGAACTACTACATGCCTTCATTTGCTCCAAAATATTCATTTTTCTTTTATGAGGATATACTAAATACCCTTTGAAATTGAAATTCAAAAGAAAATACAAATTATTTGCTCACTCAACAAAATCAACAAGATGTACATGAAAAGCTACATTGAAGACCCAACTAAAGAAATTACATTAATTAAGATCTTATTGCCTAAGCTTCAAATGTTTGATAAATAATAGATGAAAGTATTGTGTATTTTCAAGTGCAATAGATGCAAGAACAATTTTTTAAAATATTGATAATTTGTTCTAATGATGTTGATCTTATTTTAGCAATTCCAATTTATCATTAAGCAATTACACTTCATAAATTCAACCATAAATGCACAAGAACAATAGAGATCACAATACAAAAAGAGAACAGAAGATTTACCCTAGGAAAACCCACTTGGGGGAAAGCCCAACAAACATTTCCTTAGAGAAATTATTTAGTTCAATAAGAGATAAATCTAATACTGCTAGTCAACTATGTAGTCAAATTGATCAACAATACTATAGTCAAACCTAGTCAAACAATTCTCTTGTGAAATCAATCTTCTGCCAAATAGATTTGACCCTCTTTGATTTTCCTAGGCCGAATTTGAGCCTCCCAAAATATTCCCATAAAATCAGCCCTACTACTAAGAATAATCTACCTAGAATTTCAACCTTGTTGTCCAATCATTGCTACCCAGAAGTTTGAACTATTGCCCAAAAGTTGATGCCCAAAAGCTTGACCTACTACCTAGAATATGCCCCAAAAATTCACGCATTCAAAGTCTAGGAGATAGAGAAATGTTAGATATGAATTCATCGTTCTTCATCCTACTTTTTCCTTCTTCTTCTTTGCTTGGATTCCTCTAATATATCTTGTCTTATGAGAGGTTAAATGTTGCCCTATGGAGGAGGTTGAGTGCTATCTATATAACGTTCTACTTATTCGAATGGGTGTCTCTGCATTGGGACTAACTTGAGTTGAAGGAGGGATGACTTGACAAGCTTGGAGCCAAAAATTAAAATTAAAAAATTAAAAAAATATATTTTGACACTCACATGAAGAACATGTCTTACATTAATATTTCCAAGGGCCAAAATATTAATTATGAAGACCGATCATCGCTAAAAAATTCAATGCCCCCTATTATCTAGAGAGGTATTCATTATTAATAACTAGATGTTCTCATGTTAACAAATTTGTCTAAGAAAAGGTTATAAAAAAATATAATTACAATAATATGGTCAACAACCATGGCACATGGTAAAACAAGTTACCGTATTATGGTCAACAACTGCGACACATGGTAAATCAATAGTGTGAATAGGTTACCTAATATGATTAACAACTATGACACATGGTAAACCAACAACATCAACAAGTTACCATAATCTTGCCAAAAACTATGACACATGTTACATATTTAGCATCAACTAGTCACCATGATTCTGGGCGGCCCCTATGACCCATGGTATATTGATTAGTCCTAGTTCAACATCTTCCATGTCAATCTCCTTAACTCATGGTGAAACACTAAGGACACACTTAATTCATTTGAGTAATATGGCCGGAAATCCAAAAGCCTCATTCTAGGCCATGATGTTAAAGGATCTCAATCAACCTATATGGAGAGTAATTTGAGCTTGATGTTGAAATCCACCCACTTAATTGAGTGGTACTAGGCCTTTAGGACCATTCTTTGTATTTTGGTCAACATATTTGACATAGGAATAATGATTGTCCTCTATTGGACCATTCTCCCTAATATGGCCATATAGGACACAAGGAGAATGTTTGTCCCTAATTCTATCTCATCAAAACTCCCTCTCTAAGGGAAGTATTATCAAGTCCAATCTTGTCCATGAAGTACACAATCTTCGCTCTAGACAAAGGCCTTGTAATAATATCAAGAATATGCTCATCAGTGGAGATGTATTGAATCTTCACTTCTTCCTTCTCCAGCAAGTCACAGATGCAAGGGTACTTTATCTCAATGTGCTTCTACTTGTGACGAAACACTGGATTTTCTATAAGCTTCACACAACTTTGATTTTCAAAATATATCATGGTCGGTTCTAGCACCTGATAAAATACCCCTGCGAATAACTTCTGAAGCCACACTACTTTGTAACTTGCTAAACTAGTTGCAGTATTCTCTACCTCAGTAGTGCTAAATGTAATAAATGTATGCTTGGTCATCCAAATAATCATAGTGGAGTCCAAGTTGAATGATATGAGATATTTGCTTCGGCGATGTTAGATAGAATTGCTTAAAGAGAATGAAAATACCATAAATGCAACATCCATGAAGAAGAAAAACAAAACACTATAACAAAAAGGTCATTGGTGAGGGTCATGCCTATGACAGACCTTTAAGGTTCATCACCAATGTCGCATATGGTGACGGTCCATAAAAAGCATTGTTGTAAGTGCATATAGTGATGGTACTTTAAGGTTTGTCACTAAATTCATTTTTAGTGAAACTTCTGGTGAGAGTTGTTAAAGGCCCACCACTAATTCTCTCTTTGGTGACACTTCTACTGACGATCTTTTATTAACCCTCAGAAATGCTCTCTTTTTCTTTTACTTTTGGTGAAAGTCAATTTTTTTTTTTCATCATTGATCATTCCAATGAGTTTTTAATGACACGATGTGCATGCTACTATATTTTTTGTCAAAACATAACCATTTAAGACCATTGTTATGGAGTCTTTGTCATTATGTGTTTAAGGACATAGTGGTTAGAGTTAGTCAAATTGTTAAGAAGTAATTAGTGTTTATCATTTTCCTCAAGTAATGAGAATATAATTTTCCTATGAGTCAACACATGATTCATCTCTATTAGGTTTATTATCTAACACATTCCCTTTAGATAAAGTTCCACTAGTGTGTGTAGGAACTATACTATTTAATACATAATCAAGCTCGGTCAATTCTATTAATGAGAGAGACCTAACACTCCTCAACACTCTTTTCACATCTTAACATGTTTTGTCACACACTAACATTCCTTGGCACCTCGCATGTCTTCGAACATCTTACCAGGAATAGGAAACCCAAGCACATGTTGGAAGGCCCTAGCATAACATAGCAGTTTCCTAACATATTTTGGCATGCCCTGTAGTCTCTAGGATGCCCTGAAACAATTTGGCATGCATTAACATACATTAGCACTTGGCACACATTGGCACTTGGCATGTATTGTAACCTATTGTTAGTGTGACTAACATGCCCCTTTTGAAAAAGATAAAGTTGTAACTTATTAACTCTCTTATGTGTTCATTTCATTTCATTTTAACTTGGCTTTTCCTTATGTTTCCTTGACACGCCTTGACACATATTGGCATACCCCGGAACACTGCACATCCTAGCATGCCTTAACACCATTTGTCACATGTTAACACAAACTGGAACTCCCTAGAACACTCTGGAACTTCTTGACATGCCCTGATATTTTGTAACATGCCTTACCAATGATTAGCATACATTTATCACTCCTTTCTTGGCATGCCAAGCACTCGTTGACACACCCTCATATTCATTCACTTCCATGCATTTTGACCTAATGCTCCCTTGTGTTTCCCTAGTACTCCTTGACACTCTTAAACATGCATTAGCACTCTCTGGCACACCTTAACACTATTCGACATGCCCTGCCACTTCATAACATGTGTATCACTCCCTAACACACATTGGCACTTAGTAGGTGTTGGCACTTGGCAAGTATTAGAATGTCTATCATTCGTTGAGATGCCTTGGTATGATTTGGTATGGTTTAATATTAAAAGTTATTTGAGATCAACTATTGGAAAGTAGATGAGAAGTAACACAAGAATATTTAGCACCTAGAGTGCACTAACACTTGGCAATTGGCACCTAGTGTTGGTGTGACTAGAATGACCCTCTTGGAAAAGGTAAATTGATGACCTATAAACCCTCTTATGTGTTCATTTCCTTGTAGTTTAATTTGTTTCTCCTTTTGGTTTCCTTGACAGCCCCTGCCACATATTGTGATACCCTTACACATCTTGGCATGCCTTATCAATTGGCACATATTATCATATTTTACATGCCCTCGCACTATCTAGAACATGTTATCATTCCCTAGCATGCCTTGGCACTCACACCCTCACAACCAGCCTTGCATTTTTTCATGACTCGGGAACCCAATCAAGTCCTTAACTACTACAGTGCATGTGACATTGGCCCACTTTAGCCTTAATAACTTGACCAATTGCACCTATTACAAGTATATTGTGCCTTGTTTGCCTAAGAATTGCCTATAACTCATCTTAGGTCACTCATGTCCAAGTTAAAATTGTCCCACTTAAGAACTTACCAAGACAAGGATCACATATAGCCATGTCTATAAAACAACTAAGCAACATAGCTTACACATACAATATTTCATATGTGTGTCCAATTCATATAAACAATAGAGAATTAACTAAGAATTTTCAAGAACCGCAACATGCACAAGACACACATGATGTAAACGAGCACAAGCTGAGTGCCCCAAAACTTGTACACAACAATGTACAATATGCTATTTTCTAATATAGTTTACAACATGAACATTTGGCCAAAATGTTCCACATGTCATATAAAAATAATAGCTAATCAAAAAATAGTGTTGTGCCTAGCACAAAGTCTCCCTCTATCTAAAACTACTCTATCGAGCCCCTTATTGCAACCATAGGCTTGCCTCTTGTAAATCCTATTATGAACTTCTCCTAACACACTTCATCCTTGGCACACTTGAACTCACTGACACTCCCTGGCACACATCTTATTGTTCTTTTCCATGCATTTTGACCTAGTTCTCCCTTGTGATGCCTTGGCATTCTTTAACACTCCTCAGCATGCATTGATATTCTTTGGCATGTGTTGAGCCTCAAAATTACTCTTTCCCTAGCAACTCTTCTCATTCATTTTCTTTCTTTTTCCATAAGAAAGATGCATTCTCATCACTAATAACTGGTATATGCTATCTTGAGGAGGGCATTTAGTGATTCACATGTTATGCTTTTTATGTTTTTCTGTTTGAATAAATTTTTGTATATTAGCTACGAAATGCAGCCTATTATGTAGCTAATTGGCTGTTTCGCAGCTACCTCCATTCTTTAACAGGTTCTAGGTGTCAGAAGGGGAAACTAGCCACATGGGTAGCTTTGAAATCATCATGACATGGACCATGTCTTATTCATTCAGCACAGGTCGAAAAAGAAGATGGCTTAAGAATACGATTAATGGATAAGTCAAACTCAAAGAGACCGAGGGTAATAGGAATCTGTTTCATGGTTAATTAATGCATTTCATAGTGATGGGAAGCATTTTATGGAGTAGCTACATGTACCTATGGACTCCAAAAGCCAGCTATACAAATGAATCCAACATCCACCATGTCTTGGATTTATTTCTCTAGTAGTTGAGGAGAAAATTACGCATATATGTCTTCTACGTGTTTGGTTGTAGCATGCTTTTCTCCACAAATAGTTATATGTTTTTCTTATAAATACCTGTGTAAGGGACCAAAGAAGTTAGTAATAGTTTTAATGTGAAATCGAAGTTCTAGACTCTGTAATTTTTGGGCATTTTGTGTCTTTGTTTTAATATGAGAAGACCACATGTTTTTATGAACATCTGAAGGAGTTTTCTTGGAGTTGATTGAGAAAGTGTAGCCTAATAAGTTGCAGAGGGCCCCTGCACTGAAGAAGGATTCATTTTATTTATTTTTCTTCTTCTTGTTAGCTGTAAATTCATCATTTTCTTTCTAAAATAGTGTTTATAATCATTTTCTTACTAGCAGTGTTTATAATGCAATTTCTATCATTTTCTTACTAACATTTTTTATAATTTAGAGCAGTTTCCATTAGCTTGATTTCTTTTTAGTTCTTATCAGTAGTTTAGAAGATATAACTCAATAGTGTAATCTTGTTTCTTCAATTAAAAACTAACCTTGTTTCAAAATGAGAGTAGGATTGATGAATGACAAGATTATCTCTTATAGGCTTATCTCTTATATTAAAAAAAAATGATATGCATAGAGAAAGAGGCTCTAGGGGTAGATTTATAGCTAGAGGTAGGAGTTCAATTCCTACAGCACCACCCACTCCACCAAGAACAAGAAATGATACACCTCCATTCCAAACTCATACTCCCAGCCATAGAACTCCTGAAGTTCTAGGAGCAAAAATCCAATCAAAAGAGTCTCCTACTTCATTTACCAAGTCAGTCCTAGGGGAGAAAAATCTTGAATCTCCAACAGCAGGAGTAGCTTTTTTCATCTTCACAGGGGATCACATTTTAATTGAAGAATTAGGAATACCTGGTGAGGAAGAAGAAGTAGAACTTCTCTCCCATATCCCATTTATATAAGAACTAGAGGAGGAGAAAGTAACCTTGCAGGTTGAACCATATATTGACCCTAAAGAAACTATAATGGTAGAAGAAGGAGAAGATGGAGAATTCACACTGTTTGGAGGAGGGGGTAGAGGAAGAGGTAGAGGAAATAATGGAGGAGGTAGAGGAAATAATGGAAGAGGTAGAGGAAATAGGGAAATAGATAATTCTTTTGGATTCCCTATAGTGGACGAGGAAATAAATGCCACAATGAAAAATATCTCACCTTCTGTCCTCCCAAAATTCCATGGGTTAAAAAGTGAGGATCTTGAAACATTTTTATTCGAGTTTGAAGTCTTGTGAAGAACCTATGACTATGTAGAAGACACTCAAAAACATAAGTTGTTCCCTTCAACACTGAAAGGAGCTGATTTGAAGTGGTTCATGGGTTTAGTCACTTAGTCAATTAGAACATGGAATGATATAAAAAAAACGTTTTTGGATAGGTATTTGGATTATTGCATGTCTACCAATCATAAAGATGAAGTGTTTAAAATGATGCAAAGAGAGGATGAAAACTTAGAGGATTTGATTGAGAGATTCAACTATAATTTGAAGAGAGAAAAAATGGAAAATTTAGATGAAGATACCTTAAAATCTCTTTTACTAAAATCCATTAGAGATGAATGGATAGATATCCTTAACATGATGGGGAAAAAACATATCTCTCAACTCCCATTAAGTGATATAGGAGAGTTATGTGTTCATCTCTCAAGAGGGAAATCTAAAATTGGGAAAGCTCGAAGAGATCCTTCTCTTTTTAGAGTAAACAAATCTGAAACTGGATCTGTAAGTAGGACAGAAATTGGTAATATGCTTGATGAATTTAAAAATGACATTCTAGGGAGTCGTAGTGAGCAAATAGACACCCTTAAGTTGCAGAACAAGTAGAAAACTGAGGCTGATGCTTTAGCCATTTTTTGTCCAAAATGAAAAAAAAAACATGCTCTAAGAGAATGTCCTTTGGATGAAAAAGTTGTAGAAACTTGTATGACTTGCTCAGAAATGCATGAGACCAAGGGCTATCCTTAAATTCCAACTCTTAAGGTTGTCTTTCAGGAGGAAACAATCCCAAATTCTGCAGAACCTCTTTGTTTTCTTGCTAGAAGACCTTGGCAGGGGCCACAAAATCAGGGATTTAACAATCAAATGTATCTTCAAACCCCACCAAATTGGAATTCTTGGTAGCAACCCTGGCCTCAACCTCAATCTCAATCTCAACCTTTGCCTCAAAATCAATCTCAATCTCAACTATGGGCACAAGAAGTACAAAATCCTTATGGGGGATTTTCTTAATATTACAAATATCCTCGATCATATCAGAATTATCCTCCCCCACACATTCCACAACAAAATCAGCAGCCACAACTTCAAAATCAGAACCCTTAACTTTCATTACCATTTCCAAAACAAAATCCACAACAAAACCAAAGTCCTCAACTCTTACTTCCATTTCAGCAGAAACCAAATCAGCTACCTGCCCAACCATTACCAAACCCCAAAATAAAAATCCTCAGAATGCTTACATGGTAGAAGGACAACATTTTCTAACCTATATGATTACTCCTCTAGATCTTAATGATGTTCAACTAAGATCTGGTAGGATATTAGAAAAGGAAAGACCTTATGTAGTTATTCAAGAACAAGATATTTCCGAGGAAGATTCTCTAAAGGTTAATAAAATTTTTGAGGAAACACCTCCAAAACCAAAACATTGAAAAACAAAAACAAAAAGAATCAGTGAACATGACTCCTATCATTGAGCAACCATCATCTACTTCTACACCTCCTTTTCCTGAAAGATTACAAATTTATAGAGGAGTAGAAAAGCAAATTATGTTGCCCAATTATGATTTTCTAGATGAATTGAAGAATGTCTGTATCAAAATCCCTTTGCTACAAACCATTAAAGAAATTCCAACTCTAGGCAAAACAATAAAGGAGTTGAGCATAAACAAACCAGGAAGAAAAATAAAGGAACCAAAAAGAATTCACCTGGTAGGAAAAATATCAGGCATAATGATGGGGATAAAACCATATTTATTTGTCCATGGGGAACATATGTCTACCGAGTACTTCCTTTTGGGTTATGTAATGCACCTACAACATTCCAAAGAAAAGTACTAGGGATTTTTTCTGATCTAATACATGATTGTGTAGAGGTATATATGGATGACTTTACAGTCTATGGCAATCCATTTGAAGAAGCACTGGGGAATTTGGAAAAAGTTCTTAAAGGATGTAAAGAAGAAAACCTTTCACTAAGCCATGAAAAATGTTTTATGATGTTTACAGAAGGTATTGTATTAGGACATCACATTTCAAGGGATGGGATTAAAGGTGACAAATCTAAGGTTGAACTCATCTCTAAATTATCAATTCCAAATTGCCAAAAGGATGTTAGAAGTTTTCTACGATTTATAGGATACTATAGAAAATTTATAGAAAATTTCACTAAAATAGAATCCCCACTCTTCAAATTGCTTACCAAAGATTGTGAATTCAATTGGAATTCTGATTGTTAGTTTGCATCTAAAACCTTAAAAACAAAAATTTCTAAAGCACCCATTTTAAGAGGTCCAAATTGGAAACTCCCTTTCCATATTTCAACAGATGCTTCAGATACAGCTCTGGGAGCTGTACTGGGACAACAAGATTTGATTCCTTATTCCATTTACTATACAAGTAAGAATTTGACTCCCACTGAGTTAAATTATATTGTGACTAAAAAGAAATTTTTAGCAATTGTTCATGCAATTAACAATTCAAGTACTATATAACAGGCTATGAAACCTTTGTTCGTACAGATCACTATGCAATTAGATATTTAATGAATAAACCTATTACTAATGGTAGAGTTACAAGACGGCTTTTACTTTTGCAAGAATTCAACATTAATGTGCTAGATAGACTTGGAAAACAAAACACAGTTGTTGTTTTCTTGTCGAGGATTTAGAATATCAAAGAAGATTCTCCAGTTGAAGATAAGTTTCCTGATGAATATCTTTTTGCAGTAACTACTCAAACTCCTTGGTTTGCAGATATTGCTAACTATTTAGTCATAGGAAAGTTACCTTAACATTTGTTTCCTAGAGAGAAAAAAAAAATTATTCAAGTAAGTGCAAGATATTCATGGATCACTAACGAATTGTATAAAATAGGCCCAAATATTATGATCAGAAGGTGTCTCAGGAAAGATGAAATGACCAAGATTCTTAAGGCATGTCATAATGAGCCATGTGGTGGACACTTTGCTGACAAGAGGATAGCCTATAAAATCCTTTCTTTAGGATATTATTGGCCATCCATCTTCAAATATGCCAAATAATATGTCAGGAGATGTGACAACTGCGAAAGGGTAGGGAAACCTACTCCCTGAAATGAAATGTTATTACAAATTCAAGTACTTATCGAACCTTTTGAAAAGTGGGCCTTATATTTTGTTGGGCCAATTAATATTCCATCTAAGAAGAAGAAGTATATATTGGTATGCAATGATTATGTCACTAAATGGATAGAAGCTGAAGCATTACCTTTTGCTAATGAAAAATTTGTAATTTTATTTTTTAAGACATCTTTACTCGTTTTCGTGTTCCAATAGAAATTGTGACAGATCAGGGATCTCAATTTACATCTAAAATGGTGTAAGGGATTGTGGAAGAATACAATATAAAACATAGGACATCTACTCCTTATCATTCTCAAGGAAATGGTTAAGTGGAATCTACAAATAAAGTGATTGAAGGAATCCTCACCAAGACTGTGCATCTACATAGAAGAGATTGCGCGGAAAGGTTCCTTGAAGCCTTATGGGCCTATAGAACTACATGGAGGAACACAATGAGACATACACCCTATGAACTTGTTTATGGGAAACAAGTCTTGTTCCCTATAGAGTTCCAAATCAAAACTTTCAAGATGGCAGTCCAACTGGGACTAGATTTATCAGAGGCACCAAAGCATAAGTTGGAGAAATTAAATGAACTTGATGAAATCAAGAAAGAGGCATCTCAAAGGACTAGTATAGTCGAAGAACCGAGGGATAAATGACATGACAAATATATCAAGCACAATAGGTTTCAAGTGGGAGATTGGGCACTGTTGTTTAATTCAAAGTTTAGAGATTCTTAAGGGAAGTTTCAGACTCATTGGCTTGGGCCATATGAGATTGAAAAATTCTTTAGTAATGGAGCAATGAGGATAAGAATAATAGATGAAAGTAAACTCCTCTTCTTGTGAATGGTTATAGATTAAAGATATATCAAAAACTAGTTTCAAAAGAGGGGTTCATTAAGATTTTCCAAGACAATTATGAAATGAAGCTACTGAAGAAGGATTCTTCTTCTCCACTAACTTAGTCTTTATTTTTCCTAAAAAAAAACGAGAAAAAAAATTGTATAAGGTTGAAAACGAATCATTGATTGACATACTTATATAGAAAATACAAGGTGAAAATCAAAGGTTTTAAGGTTAACTAAAATTTTGAGTAATTTTGGGTAGTAAGAGTAAGAGTAATTTTGAAGGTTAACTGAAAATAGGGGATATGGGGCTTATTGTCAAGACAGAGCCCGTAGGGGTAAAGTATATGGAGGGGTATCCATAGCTTAAAGGGATACTATAGAAGGCCGGATGGTTAAATTTTATTGAGAAATTTGACGGCTACCACAAGGAAATTACCAAGTCTTTTGCAAGGTCATTTGATGACACATAAGTGGAGATAGGAGATATTAAATTTGCAATCACAAAATCCTTCATAGCAAAAGCAACAGAGTTGCCGAGACAAGGAGAAAGATGGTTTAAAAACAAGGAATTTCATGGTGAATATTGGAAAGTGATCCTTAGAAACCCAGGTATGGATGTTACAATATTTAAGAAGGGAATTCCTATTTTAGTGCTCAAGATCAAATGGGGTAATATGTTGTTGATATTAAAAAAATTCATTACATGTGAAGGAAGATTTCAGTTTATGTATGTTTACCATATATGCTTATTAATGAATTTCTTAGAAAATGGAAGCATCAACCTTCCCTTTTTCCTTCTAAACAATCTAAGAAGGATGGTTACAAATGTCCAAAAGAAAATTGAATCCATAGAAACAACTATGTATCATCATGAATTAGTAAAAATATTAGTTGAATTCCATTTGAAAAGTATAGGGGATACCTAGGAAGATTTCTTAGTAAGAATTTTTTTCCAAGATGCTCCAGAGTCACCTGAGGAGAGTCATGTTAAGAAAAGTAGGAGGAGAAAGATCAACATTAACATTCAAAACAAATTTGAAACCTCCTCACAAAAGAATGATGCAGAGACAACTTCTAAACCAGAGGTTAGAAAGTAGACTAAACAGAAAAGAAAAATGAAAGAGAGAGTTGAAGAAATCAATGGAGACATTCCTGACTCTTCATCACCACAAGAAGATGAACAATTACTCTCCTAAATACTGACCAAGATTAGCGAGAAAATCAAGAAAAAGAAGGAGATAGGGAAGAGCAAGAAGGACACAAGAAAAGAAACCATAAGCTTCCAAAACCTGAGAAGGAGCTCTAAACTCTGAGGTAATGTGAGGAAGGTAACATCAAAGGAGCCGATTTCATAAACATAGAAGAAGAAACCCTAGTTCAATCTCTTGAAAATATTTGACGTGAACACAGTCCTCAAAACTCTCCTCCACAGAATTTTGAAGGAAACCCAAGCAAAGCTTCTCCTGGCATAGATCTAGTACAACGACAAGTCTATGACTACATAGAGTCATTATAGAGGAAGGATACCTCAATGGATCCGGGATCCTCAACCAATCTAGAGCAGCTTGTCAATCCACAAGAACCTCTAACTAGCTCTCTCAAACAAGAAATATTTGAGTTAGAGATTTTGAATAGGGATATTCAAAAAGAAAATGAAACCTTGAGGGAATAGAACAATCTGGATAAAATCATTCATGAAAACACAATGCTGCACCTAGGATTATGGTACAAGAAAAATAGGAAGCTGAAGAGGACAAATAGGAATTTGAGTAGAACACTTATCAACCTCAAATACATACTTCTTATGAAGAAGCCCAGGATGGCAGTCAGTGCAAGGAGAACTAAGAAAAGGAAGTTGGATGTGCTGGTAGAAGTGTCAGAACAGATGCAATAGGAGAAAAAAGTTCACATTTTTTAAAATTTCAT
>APFE031449240.1:0-73504 GCA_000404065.3 Pinus taeda | reverse complement strand
TGATGTAATCAGCTGACCTTGTTCCTTTAGGCAGTGAAGAAACACTTTTAGGGACTTAGGAGCCCTCAGTTTATGGACATTTATGATTGGGGTTGAAGTGCCCAAAAATGTCTATAACAATCTGGGCTGCGATATATTAGACATCAAATGTACATCATTGTTGCACATATGATCATCCAAATCAAAGTATGATGACTCTATTAGAATCATCAGTCTACTATACAGACGGTTGTCTGTCCTATGTACACGAAAATGAATTTATAAAGCTGAGCATTGGAATACCCGCCTCAGCTAGATCATGAAAAATATTATGAAGATAATGTATTGTGTTGTATCTTATTACAGGTCACCTTCCAGTTCAAAAAATCTCGGATCCTCATGATAAAGCATTTCACTCGACATCAAAAGATTTTCGACCGCATGCTTTAGGGGGCAACTGTTATAGACATATTTGGGCACTGCAACCCTAATCATATATGTCCATAAACCAAGGGCTTCTGAGTCCCTAAAAGTGTTGTTTCATACCCTAAAGGACAGGTCAACTGTTACATCATCTCCCGAAGTTCTCCATGGAAAAATGCTCAGAATTGGTCAAAACTAGACCTACAGGGTGTGCCCAACGCTTAAGGGTGTGATGCATCTTACCTGCACATGCAAAAGTGCGATGCATACTGAAAGCCCTCTGTAGGGTGCGATGGGTGAGAGTAGACAAATGGTAGAGACAGTTTGCAAGGTGGATGATCATGGAATCTTCCAGAAACTTCTCCTGTGACACTTGCCTCTTTGAATTTGCCCAGGGATGAGTAAGAGATCATGAATATCCAAGTGGAACCAGGAACTATTAGAGAGAGGACACTAATCAAAATCACAGAAGCTGACTCACCCCCCTGCAAACATCTATATATGGATCCCTCATCCCAGAGATCCAGAAGGCTGGAATTTTGTATCTTGTAAGGAAGTGTTGTTGGTTTCTTGGTGGAACATCATAATGTTGGGTGATCTAAGCTTTTCATGAGGTGAAGAAGGGCATTCATGCTAGGAGGATGACACTGGGTCAGACCAATGGGTTGTAATCCTCTCTTCTAATCTTTATATCAATAAATCTATTCAATCTTTCCTCCACATTCTTGTATGTTTGATGATATATGCATTTGTGTGGTCAATATATATCTGGTCCTATATTGTTTATGATTGTAGATCTCTGTACTTTGAAGGTATTATGCTGCTTTGACTTTACAGGTACTCTTTGAAGCGGGGTAATCAAGGAAGGGGCGACAAATATCTGTCAGAGGGGAGAAGGAACAAGCAAGGAACTAAGCGAAATTGAGGTTGGTATTCTTCTCTCTTCTCCTATCTACTTCTCATAAAAGAAAATGAAAGTGGCTTTAGTTTGTTTGTTTCTAAGATAGCTACCCATCTTAGTGGGACTAGCAACTCTGTATACACACTAGATTTCTCGATAACAGTAACTTATTAGAAAACCACTTGGATGCTTTTGATTAGAGCTATAAGGAGATGAAGGGAGTCCACCCTTCAGTCTGTACTCATCACATTTACATTAAAGAAGATTGTAAACCAGTCAGGCAACCTCAAAGGAGGATGAATCTAGCCCTTAAGGACATTGTCAAAGAAGAACTGCAAAAGTTGCTAGATGCAGGATTCATTTACCCCATCTCTGACAATGAATGGGTCTCTCCGTTGGTGCTAGTGCCAAAGAAAAATGGGAAGTGGAGAATATATGTAGAATATTGGGAACTGAACAAAGCCACCAAGAAGGACCATTTCCCTTTTCCTTTCATAGATTAAGTGTTAGATGGCCTCGCAGGGAAGAAGTTTTTCTCTTTCCTAGATGGGTTTAGCGGGTATAACCAGATCCAAATCAGCATGGAAGACCAAGATAAGACCACTTTCACTTGTCCTTGGGGTACTTTTGCATACCGGGTCCTTCCTTTTGGGTTGTACAATGCTCCTACCAATTTCCAGAGAGCAGTATTGAGCATATTTGTTGAACTGGTTCATGATTCAATGGAAATCTATATGGATGATTTTACCCCTTATGGTTCTAACTTCTAGGAAGCTTTGACTAACCTGGGAAAAGTTTTATCCAAGTGCATCGAAATGAACCTGTCTCTCAATCCTGAAAGATGCGAATTCCTTATGACTGAAGGGATCGTGCTAGGTCATACAATTTCTCAGCAAGGATTACAAGTGGATCCCAACAAGATTGCTATTATCCAAAGGGTCCCACCTCCTCAAAAGGTAAGATATGTTTAGAGTTTCCTAGGCTTAGCAGAGTATTATAGAAGATTCATTAAGAATTTTAGTAAGCTAGCCTATCCATTGTTTTGTCTTTTGGGAAAATATGTTGAGTTCATATGGACTAACAACTGTCAAGAGGCTCTGGATACTTTGAAAGGTAAATTAGTAACTACCCCAATTTTGAGAGGTCCAAAATGGGCCCTACCTTTCCACATTCACACAGATGCCTCGAACAAAGCAATAGGAACAACCTTAGGGTAAGTTGATGAGAAGTTGCCTTATGCCATATATTTTGTCAGTAAGAACATGTCCAAGGACACTGTAACTGAAAAGGAGCTCCTAGTTGTAGTCAATTCCCTAAATAAGTTCAGACACTACATCACCAACTATCAAACATTCGTACACACCGATCATTCTGCAATTAGGTATTTGATGAATAAACCATATGTAAATGCTCGTATTATTAGATGGTTACTTTTATTGCAGCAATTTGATTTGACCATTGTTGATAAGCTGGGTAAGGAAAATGTTGTTGCTGATTTTCTGTCTACATTAGATCTACCTGCAAGTGAAGAAGGAATGGTGGATGATCAAATGGCAGATGAAAACCTATTTGCTATTTCAGTACTCTCTCCATGGTTTGCTGATATAGAAAATTACTTGGTTTCAGCACAGTTTCTACCACACCTATCCTCAAAAGAGAAGAGCAAGATCGCGATGAAAAGTGCCCCATTCACCTAGATCGGGGGCAATCTTTTTAAACTTGGCCTGGATCAGATTTTGAGGCAATGTGTCAGGGAGGAGGAATTTTTTGACATTCTCGTAACCTGTCACGATGGGCCCTGTGGGAGCCTTTTTGCAGCAGAAAGGACTACCTTCAAAAATCTGCAAGCAGGTTACTATTGGCCCACTCTTCATCAAGATGTCAGAAGATATATCAGCCAGTTTGACTGATGTCAAAGGATGGGGAAACCTACTCCAAGGGATGAGATTCCCCTGCAACCTCAAGTGACTTTCGAGCCATTTGAGAAGTGGGGCATGGACTTTATGGGTCCCATCAACCCTCCCTAAAAACATAAATATTACATCATTGTGTGTACCGATTATCTGACAAAATGGGTAGAAACAAAGGCAATCAAGGGAGCAACAGAAGAAAAAGTAGCTGAGTTTTTGAGGGAAAATATCTTTTACAAGTTTGGATATTCAAGATAATTAGTCACAGATCAAGGGAGTCAGTTTACCTCCAATCTGATTGAAACCCTGCTCACACATCACAAGATTAGGCACAGACCTTCCACCCCTTATCATTCGCAAGCAAATGAACAGGTGGAAGTCACTAACAAAGTTTTACAAGGGATTTTGACTAAGGTAGCGAGCAACAACAACAAAAATTGGGCAGATCAATTGGTTGAGGCCACCTAGGCCTATAACACCACATGGAAAACCACCACAGGGTTCACACCCTATGAGCTAGTCTATGAGAAGAAGGCTTTGCTGTTAATATAATTTGAATATAACACATTAAGGATGGCAGCTTAGCTGGACCTAGATCTCAGCCATGCGCAAAAGGAAAGGTTACTTCAGCTGAATGGATTGGATGAGCAGAGATTGCAAGCCCTTCTACACTCAGAGGTAGTCCAACTTCAAAGAAAAATATGGCATGACAGACACCTCAAAGAAAAACAATTCCAAGAAGGAGATTGGGCACTCCTGTATGATTCAAGATATAAAGATTCTAAGGGCAAACTGAGGACAAGATGCTGGGACCATACACAGTAGAAAAATGCAATGACAATGGTTCAGTCCTGATTCGGACCATCGATGAAGAACCCATCCCCATGCTCATCAACGGGCATAGGTTGAATATCGACAAGAAGCCCCTTTCCAAGCAAGAATTCATTGAAAATCTGAGGAAAATAGTGTTGGTAGTGGGGCAGGTCTCTGCCTCCACTCCACCCACACCTTGAGCTAAAAAAAAAAAAAGACACAAAAAAGACACAAAAAAAGAAAAAAAAGAGAAAGAATAAAAGATACCTGGGTTAAAACCTCTTGGAGGTGCCCAGGGTAGGCAGTGAGGGTGAAAACCTCCTGGAGGCACCCAAGCTATCTCATAAAAAAAAAAAAAATGAGAAAAAGAAAATGAAAAGAAAAAACAGAAAAAACTTACTGCTTTTGAATGCATTGCAGATTGCAGGAGGGTCACATAAGAAAAAAAGGACATGGCTAGGCTGCATACACCCTTGATGGCTCATTCCTCCATCGCCATTATCTTTTCTTGTTCTAAAAATTTTGCATCCTATAGGAAACTTTGTGCATTCTAGAGGAGGCTCCTGTAGAAACTACAGAGAGCCCAAAATCAAGTTCAGAAGAATCCGAGGGCTAGAAATTTGTCTAGAGGGCCTATGGACCTCCTTGCCACCATTCATTCTTCTAATTCTCCATTCCATCCTTGCACACCCACATTTCCACACGCTTTTCCTTCCCTGCACAGGAAAAAGAGAAATTCAGTTTCTTTCGTTTTTAAACAAAAAAAAATGATGATGAATAAAACAACAACATTTTTCACTTGTTTCTGACCTGATGTATTCCAGCTGTTACTCCTTTCCTCCAGAACCTTCTGCAATTGTCTCTTCAATCCCTGCTCAAGCATCAACCATAAATTTTATAGGGAGAAGCAGCTACAGGAAATCCTGCAGGATTCCTATAACAACTGATCCCTTTAAAAAACAAGCTCCAAAGGCAAGGTCAGTGCAGCGAAGATGTATTCAACGTACAAGGAGCGTGCCTGATCAAAAATCACCAGCATAAGCCACCAGTTCAGAGGCCACGAGCACTAGCAACAACAACAATAAAAAAATAAAGTGCCAAAGTCCGAGCATGCAGAGCATGGTAGTGACTAACAGGTAAGTGACTAAACCTGTTCCTCTGTTGCATGAATATTATTTAGGAATTGCATGAACCATTGAGATGGTCGCAATCAAATGAAATCAATGGCCAACTAACTGGCCACCCTCGTTTAGTTCAAACCACCCTCGTTGAGTTCAAATAAGCTTCATCCCATTCAAACAACAGTTTAGAAGACGCAATCAGCACGTGTGGTTTGTCAACTTGGGAAGAAAAACTCAAAATCGGTAGTGGTGGTGGTGTATAACGAGAATAATGGAAGTGATGGTGAGCAGGCGACATGAAATACCATAATGGCATTGCAGTTGGACTAATAGTCCGGATGGGGATAACATACCCATCTTGCCACCTCACCTCGTCACTGCAGATCACGCCATTAGCTTAAGTACATTACAGTCGAAGCCTCCTCCACCTTTTGTTTTCATTTGAGTCGATGAGTTCTCGACTGCAACAACTTACCTACCACCTTCAGAACATCGAACCAGTTGTTCTCTGCTAGTTTTCAAAACCCTCCTACTTAACGGGCTCTATAGGAGCATTATTGCATTCTACAGGAGCGGGAACACCGTCTACAGGAGGCTTTCTATAGGAAGGCCAAAGAGTAGCTCAGCAGAGGAAAAATTCGAAATTTTTGCCAAATTCGAGCTCGAAAAGAGGTAGGCTCAGAAACCCACTCTGCATGTGATATATCAATACAAGGTGGCAGGATTAGAAGCAAAGTATTGGGTTGAGAAAGGAAAGGAACGTGAGCACAAAAGTTTGCCTGTCTTTTTCTAAATTCTATACCGTCTCTCCATCTTCTTCTTTGCACTAAAAGTCTGTCTTTTTCTTCCCCATATTCTTCTGTAAAGAAGAGGTGCAACCATAGAAAATCAAGCCTGTGAAAAAGTGTGAATTTGCATTTGGAAGCTTGTTTATTTTGTGAGAATGAAGAAAAGCATTGTTTCCTATACTCTCTGTTTTGTCAAAATATTGATTTCCTCAAAGCAGAAAAAAACCCGAGAAGTAAATTCAGGTTGAGAACATGGTTTGAAGGGAAGGAAAATTGCAAATTGTTGTTGTGAAAGAGAAAAACACAAAAAATTCCCTCTTTGGTTCCACAAAGACAAACCTCAGCTATTCCTCTATTTCCGGTTTTGAAAGTTTGTTGCCTTCTTCCTCACCTGCGCATTTCCAGTAGTCACTAAACACCATGCCAAGAAGTTTTATGAGAAAGGAGCTTTTCAACTCCAACAAATTGCATGAGCACCCAGAAGTGGTAGCCCTCTTCACCAGGGCAAACTGGATGCCTTTCTTTGAGAGAATTCTTGGATATGATGAGGAGGTGACCGAGGAATTTTTAATGTCCTTAGGACCCCATTCAAAAACCCATGCTACAGTTAGTTTCAGGGGTCTGACCATAGAGCTTACACTAGAATTTATCAGCAAAATCATAAGTCTTCCACTTGGGCTCCCTTGGAGCAAAGAAGAAAAACCACTAGGATAGGTTGCTAAAAAGACATTTTCTTAGCTTGATGAACATCCTGTAGAGGATAAGAATGGGATTAGAAGGACAAGTTTACCTCATCCATGGGGTGAGGTTAGCTACCAAATCATGAAATATATCTCCTGTGAAGGAAGATACAATATAGTCTATGGTTATCACTTCAGATTATTGCATGAGTTAAGATATGGAATGGACCTACCTACAGCTATAAAACTTAGTCTGCCATATTTTCTCCTCTAGTCTTTGATAGAGTGCAGCACCAAATTGAATGCAGGGGTTGCAGACTAGCTGGCTGACCATGGGCTCATTAAATTGTTGGTAGAGGATGCCCTCCACACATACACCATCCCTATAGCCTTAGAAATTTTCAGGAATATGACTAGGGAAGACGACATCAAAACTCTCACAGATGAACTTAGTCAATCTGGTAGTGAAGAGGAGGAGCAGATAGAGGAACTTGAAAAGGAAATCCATGAGGAAGCACAAAATATTCAAGTAGAAGAAGAAAAAGAGGAAAAATAGAGAGAGGAAAAGAAAAATGATACAACCACAGTTGAACCTAAGGCAGAGAAGGAAATAACATCAAAAGAAAAAAAGAGGAAGATGACAAGAGCTGAGAAGAAGAAAATCAAGACAGCTCAGAAAAAAGCTGCCATTGGAAAGGCAGAAACTCAACAAGAAAAGGAGAAAACACCACCTGAGACAGCAGAAATTAAAACAGAAACAATAGACACAGACAAAACTACATAGGGAGAAGAAGAAAAACAGTAAGAAGAAGTGTCCCCAAAGACACTAGCAAGGGAAGTAGCAGCTGTTCTTGCTACATTGAGCACTCCAGCTAAGCAAAAGGGAAAAATGAAAAGATAGACATCAATGTATTTTAAAGCCTGGAGGAGCACCAAAATCAAGGTGGGCAAGCCCCAACCATCATCAAAAGAACCCATTATCATTGAGGATGCACCTACTCTGACAAAGGAGGAATCTCCCTCCAAAATCTCCATCACCTATGAGAGAGGGAGTCCTAAGACCTCCACTTGGAAGGAAATGATCAAATTGATGGACACTAAAGCAGTCCTATAGGAGGCATAAACCTCTCTACAAAAGACACTGGCCAAGCTCAAAGAAAATGAAAAACTGGAAAGGAAGGCAGAGAAACAATCCCAAGAGGAAGGTAAGGCAAAAGAAATACCAGAACCTAGACCTCAACCTCACTTAGGCTCCTCTTACAATCTTCTAGAAGGTGGGAAGATCATCCCACAAAAATTCGTTGTGCCTCTTTTCTTTGAACTAGAAAAAGAAAGAGTCAGGACCCACACCTAGATGCAGATTGCTAAATCTAAAGGAGTCAAAGATAGGGCACATGGAAAACAAGTTGAGGGAGATGAGCAGGGAGTTGAGCATGTTAAGGCATACAAAGAGCATCATAAGAGCTCAACTACAGGAAGAAAATGAACTGTTGAAAAAGCAACTACAAGAAAGGGAACCAAAAAGAGGAAATAAGCTGACAATCTTGGAAGGAAAACAACAAAAAGAGGGACCCCAGGTAGATAGTGAGGCAGCAGAGAAACAACAACAAGAAGAAGAACCATAGACAAATAGTGAAAGATTGATGAAATAGCAGCAAGAAAAAGAATCTCAAGCACCAACTAAAGTGCTGATTTTGAAAAAGCAGTTGTAGGAAGAGGAAGCCCAGTTAGCCTGCACGACCAGCTGAGCAATGGAGGCATTACAGTGCAGACAACCGGATAAATCCTGTGTACTATATCTCAAACACCAGTGGCTCCAATTCTAGACTAAGAAATTGGCCCAGAGGGGCACAATACCATTTCAAGATTATGGTCAATTTATGCATTTATGTGATCATAGTTCAGCCGAAGATAAAGCAAAGCTAGGAGAATTTTACATACACAACATGGCACTTC
Source organism: Pinus taeda (assembly GCA_000404065.3). Lineage (NCBI taxonomy): Eukaryota > Viridiplantae > Streptophyta > Pinopsida > Pinales > Pinaceae > Pinus > Pinus taeda. The sequence goes on along the minus strand of APFE031449240.1, from coordinate 64,933 downwards.
CTGACATGAATTTATGGTATCCAAATGCTGCATTGGGAGACTTACAGCTAATGGCTATGTCTTCTTGGATGAGCCATGAAGAAAAGAGAGCAGTGGAAATTCAGAAAATAATGGCAAAAGAGCTAAGTGAGCACCTGATGATAAGGGCAGAACCAACAGAACCCTTGGCTCTCATCTATGCCCACCAACACCTTGCAGCCAATCCTCAAGTTCTCCTTGATTATGTTGATAGGCAAGCATAAGCTATTGCTCATTTTGAAGATATGGAGAGATTGTTTTGCGATGGCTACCTTCATCCCTGCATGAGAAGGTGGAATACATTACCACATAGCTTAAGGATCAGGAAGCATCACTCCCCAAACAGAATGAGAGAGGCCATGAGGAGAGTTCCCTTCTATAAACACTCAATGCAAAACTTGAAAGCCAACTAGATTGGTCTTAAGTTCAGTCCTCCACTGTAGTTAGGACTGTTGGAAGGAGTTAAGGAGGAGGAAGAACAGAAACAATGGGAGGAAGTGGATAGGAAAGCAGGTTTCCATGATAGAGAGGAAGACATCAAATCAGAGGCTTGGGATGTCAGGGAATCTATCAGAGCTATTAAAGATGAAGAGCTAGATTAGTTGCTCAGAGGATGAGCAACCCATTCAGTAAGGGGGTGATGATGAGCCCTAGAAATGGGTAACTATATGGTCTCATTCTACCTATTGCTTAGATTTAATCCACCATTCTCAATAGTTTTGTGCATATTTTTGAATACATTTATGTCAATAGAGTGAATGGGGATAGTCACTTTGCCATGTAGTCTTATGAATGTTTATTGCAGATTTTTTGGACAATTTTGGACAAAGACAAGGAAATTATGAGCAAATTGTAGCCAAACTCGAGGGAAACAAGGAATAGGACTTGTAGTAGGGGTGTCTCCTTCATTAATGACCCCTTCCTTGAATTCTCCATCAGCAGCTTGGAGTACAAAGGCCCACATTGATGATTCCAAGGGGCAGCCAAGCAAGTCAAGTAGGGCTATTGTTATCTTCAGTTCTAGGAAGCCGAGTTCCTTAATTTTAGGAGGACTGTTGGGAGTCCCCATTTGTATAAATAAGAAGGCTTCGATCCTCAGTAGGGTAGCTAATTCTTAGTATATTTTCGCACTCTTGTGCAGCATTGTACTCAGCTCGTTTTCGAGCTCCTTTTGAGAACAATTTTTATGTGATGTAACTGTTATTTTTGATAATGAAGATGAACGAAGTTTTGAGCCAGCACTGATTTTTTCCAGAGGGCTGAAGCTCTTGGGTTGGGGCCTAACCCAAACTACCCAACACCTCCTTTGTGTAATTATATGTTTTTGTTTCCACTCATGATTTAATTTCTGTTGCATATACTCATTTTACTTCATTAGATTAGGTTGCTTTTGATGGTTAGAATAGTTGTTTTTGCTTCAAGTTGCTTAAGTAAGTTGCTGCAGTGACAGAAAAAGATCCAAAAAGGCTAACATCAGGTGTTGTTCTTCTTTCTCCCTCCTTGAGACTATGATCTGAGGTCAAGGCACTACTGCTGCCACCAAAAACACAGTTTTTGCTCTTTCATGCAATTGCTAGTGTGATACTTTGATTTGGAAGAGTTGATATTGGTTTAGATTTAATTGCTTAGATCATTTTATGCCCTTTTACCATAGTTCTCTTGCATGCTTTTCTGCTCATAAGGTATTGTTCAACATTTTCTAGTTTAAGGTCATAAATTAGGTTAAGATAGACAAAACTCTGTTTTTTGGTTCTTTCTTTGGTCAGTTTTGAGAAGTAAGTGTGTAGATATCCTATAGGACATTCCAAGCTCATCATTCCTCCATAAAATAGCTAGCACCAGTTCACTTCTCATAGATCCCCCAGATGATTCGCCACAATTCGCCAATTTGCCCTAGTTTTTGTGTTGTTTTTCTATAAAGTTGTTTTCTTGCCATTTGAACAAATCCAACCATCTCCTTCATCCCTGATCTTCCTTGAAAAATTTATAGACCCCTCAACACCTTCATCCAGCCTTCATTCCCCCTTTACCATCACTTTTCCACTTTCACACCTCCAAAAACCACTTTCGGCCTCCTCTTCTAGATTCTCCTGTAGAATCTCCTGTAGATCCCCTGCAGCCTCCTGTAGAATTTCCTGTGAGTGATTTTTCGAAGACTGATTGCAATGGAAGTCTTCAGAAGGGTACTAGGGGCTTCTTAGGACCTATCCACACCTTCCTCACCTTCTGCAAAAGCCAACTCCATCTTCCTTTGCCACCAAGCCTCTGCACAGTCACAACTAGTCAAATCACAAGCATAATAATTCCACATAAAAATAGTCAAAAGTACAAAAAGATGATTTCTTCTCACTTCTCTTCAGAAGTAGCTTGAATAAATGCAATTTATCTTTTCAGTAGTCAATGGCACTCACTTCATTATTTTCCATCTCTTTTCTTGCAAAAGTAGGGTTAGTTGGTAAACTAGGGTTTGTTAGGGTTTGCGTTTCGTTTCAGTTTTCCTTCTCTCTCTGTAAGTAGAATAACCCCTGTAGAGTTAGTTTCCTTTCATCACAGTTAAAACTTCTTCTGAGAACTCATAGAAGTTGGCTTAAGCTCCTAGCAAACTTGTGCCAACTGATCAAGTGACAGTCTGCAGTAAGAGCTAGTACTTGTGCACACAACACTGTCACTTCCAAGTTTGTTACAAACTACTGGGTTGATAAAAGTAAAGAAGGGAGCCCCAAGAGTTGCAACATTATTTCTACAATACTAGAGCTCACCACTAGTCATATAGACGAGTAGAGCCCTTTGGTGCCAAAAGAAATAACAAATGGGGAAGATGGTAGCAAGGCCAAGGAAAGGCACATACGAATAAGTGAAGACATAATGAGAGGAAATACACCACTGAGCACCCTAGAGAGAAGAACTAACACTTATGGGCACCACTCTAGTAGACCATCAAGTTATGCTTCCAGAAGACAACATCACCAACACCATCATCATCATCATTAGAAAAGGAGAGAAAGGGACCATATGCGAGAAGAATTCAAGAAGGCCAAACCACCCACATTTGATGGAGAAATGAAGAAATCTTAAGATGTAGAATATTGGTTGATTGGAATGAAGGAGTTCTTCAGAATCCATGACTATTCTAAGAACATGAAGGCAAAGATATCCACCTATAGTTTGAAAGGGAAAGGAGACATATAGTGAGAAGACTTGAAGAATTTCAAGGGAATAAGAGAAGCGGAGTTATCTTGGAGTGAATTTGAAAGACTATTTAGAAATAAATATTTATTAGATCAATATTATGATAATAACGCAAAATAATTTTGAGCTAAAAATGGGACAAATGTAGAATGAAGAGAATGTCAACAAGTTTTTGGAATTGCTAAGATATGTGCCATACCCTAAGGATGAGAAGAAAAAAGTTGAAAGGTTCATTAGTGGGCTACCTTTAGGATTCAAAGAACGAATTGAAATTCTAGAGCCTCAAACATTGGATGATGCCATAAAAAACTAATTTCTTTTTATGAGAAATCAAAATGTAGGCCAGAGCTCTAGGTTGATTTGGAGGAAAGTGAGAACTTCAAACTTAAAGCAAGAAAGAATGAAAATATGGGGTAACAGTCGGAGGAGAGGGTAAGACGTTTCACCACCAATAGAGGCGAGAATCGACAAAGGTTCAAAGTTGCTAATAAATATTTATTTTCCTAGGTTGCGGGAGAAGATTCGAAAATTTATGGAAGATGACCCTTTAAGTGTTGGACTTGTGGGGAGAACCGCCTAAGAAAGGACTCCCTACATTGCAAGCATGATGGCTCAAGGTTGTACCATGTTCAAGAAGCCGAGATAATTTGGTATGTAGCTCTAAACGTGCCTAGAACCTACATTGTTGGAGAAGATAGGAAATATGGTCATCCGACCTCATCTAGCAAGAAGTCTAGTTAGATGTGGCAACATAATTGTTATTTTTCCATTGGAAACAATGTCATTGAATTGTAAATAATTTTTTGCAGAAGTTGAGTTAAATTGTTGTGGATGGTTATAGCAAGAATACTCATGAGATGTTGAGAGACTCTGGAACTCACAAGGAAATTGGGTTGTTTTAATTCTTGAATGTTTTTATGTATTTGGTTTCTTCAAACTACATCTAATACAGGATTTATTATTTTTCATGTTGACTTGTGCTCATAATAGGTTTACTATATTTCTTTTTACTGTTGACTTGTCCATGGTCATGTTGTGTTGTTGTGTCTTGTATCTTTGTTGTGAACTATTATCAATGTTTCATCCTCCTTTATTTTTACCTTTTATGTCTTGGATCTCAGGAAATTTGTTTGCATGAATGAAAGATAATGGAACTTTGGGAAAGGGATGAATGGGATTCAATGAGGAAAGTAGATTTGAATGGATCTTGATGTACAATTAAGAGGGAAGTTGGAGACAAGAAGGAAGAATAGGACAATAAGCTAGTGACAAAGCAACTAAGAGAATGGCATAGGGGAGACTCTGCCAACATTGGCCTTATTAACATATGTAGATATGTGCTGAGTCCATAAGCATGGTAAAAAATGAACCATTGTATGAAATATTAATGTGATTGACAAGTTGTTATTCATGGATCATTCTCACAAAAAAGTGAATGAACATACTTCCAATCCATATTGTAGAGACCAATTTCATGAAGAAAGTGGCTTGTGAGAGTATGTTTACTTTTGTTGCAACTTTTCTTATGACAAATCTCATGAGAGGTAGTATGCTATGATGTAGGACATTGGATTTCTAGTTTTGGTGAATTCAATTTGGCCGCAAGATAAATGGTGACCCTTTTATGAAATCAAAATGCACAACAAAGCACTAGAGGATTACAAGAGAGCCATTGAAAAATGGCCAATTGACTGGATCCTATAGCTAGTTAGTTGTTGGGTAAGAAAATGTGTGTGTAAATCCTAAATGTAAATGAGCTGTAGGTATAAATATCACTATCATTATGCTTGGGCTAAGCATGTTTTCCTTTATTTAGGAGTCAGAACATTGAGGAAAGTGTTCCCCCGAGGGGGAGGTTTTTGTAAGAGCCCATGGATAAATTCCCCCCTTCATTATAAATAATTTAATTACTCAAAAAATGAGAGATGGGACACAAATTTCAGTTTTCTTGAGGTGGAAAATTGCCTAAGGAATTGACAATTAAATGCATCAACCATGGGTTGGCTGAGGAGATTAAATGAGATGAGTGGGTTTTTTTTTAATTGAAAATAAAAGGATGTTCCCAAGGCATCCTTTAGCTATAGTAATAAGTAATAAGAGGAAAGAAAAATTAAGGGAAACATGGGTTATGTTGTCCAAGAGTGGGGCAACATGGAGCCTTAGGAAAGATGGATGGTTTTGTTTGTTAAGAGGAATAAAGAGAGTAGGGGGGGATTTCATTCCTAGAGAGGGAGGAGTCACATATGCTTGCAATTTTTTTTTAATTGATTTTCTCACTCTAACTTGCCAGTGCATGCATAGTGGAAGAGACCAAGGGAACAACTGTATGAAAAATATTGTGAGGGTTTGGAGGTATGCAAGAGAACACCATATGAATTGAATTTTGGGAAAGACCTCCAAAGTAAGAATCCTATGGAAGAAATTTTCTAAGGTTGAGAAATACAAAGAGTAGAGGCCACTTGAGCATTGTAGATGGCCACCAAAATTTTGGGATTGAAGAACCTAATGCATTGGAGAGAATCAATCACGTGATTGTGAGGCTGATGAACCACTACGAGTTTCCTTGGGGGTTGAAGCACTGGTGTTTGTCTCACTGATGAACCACCTAGAGAGGTGATTCCTTCTACCTAGAAATAGCTTTCTAGTAAAGAAAAATTCCTTTAGTGTGGCTTCTCTTCTCCTAAAAGTGAGTAGGTACTTCTGTATTGTATGGTATCCTAGTATAGATGTTAAATTTGGTTGTGAATTTAGAAGGCTCGGTGGAAATATATGTAGTTGGTGGATGAAGGTGTTGCGATCTTGTGACATACTATTCAACTGAAGACATGGTTTGGTTTCCATTCCAAAAGCACCCCACCTCAAACACTAGAATTTGGCTTAGGGGTGGTAGTTGCAAGTAAGTCTTGGATGCAACTATTTATGGCTGGGAGGAGAGTGATAGTCTCACTCTTAGTTTCTAGGTTGTTGGCCTCGTAAGAGAAGTATATCTATGAGATTTTCATACTTAAGTGAGTTGTACATACATAAGTGATTTGTGTCATGAAATTTATGTTAATACTATTAAGTTGATATGTACTATTTGCATGAAGAATTTTTTATTTCCCAAGATTGAAAGTATTGAGGCTTGGATGAATAGTTCTTGTTTCTATGGTTGCGCACTATTTTTCTTCATGCAAGATTTATACATATATAAATATAGGTTCCAGATGCACATATTTAGTACAATTGTTCCATTGCCATGGTTAATTACTATATGCAAGAAAGATAATTCATTATAATATTGGCCAATATTGAGCTCAAATTTTGAGTCTAAAAATCAATATGGGCCCTTAAAAGGATACACATGTAATGCTCATAGTACAAAATATCCCTTAGTGTAATTGATATATAGATGTGTATGGAACTCACTAATAAGTATGTAAGGATACTTGAAATTTTTAATATAGTCATTGAAATTCAAATGGAAAATGCATGAATCCTACATAAAACATATAAATATATATACACATGCGAGAGCATTGTTAAATTAAATGGAGATGTGCATAATCTAGGCTTAATACATCATATATTCATTCATGGATAAAGGCACAAAATGTCTGTGTTGTTAATTGGCTTACATGAAATAAATTTCATTTGGAAATGGCCTTGTGTTATAAATTAGTCAGCATTCAGTGCTGACATGTTCTGGGCTATGCACATGTGTAGAATTCTATACAAAATCTATTCTATATTATTTTTCTATCATCTATATAATATTATTTATATCTATTATATATTTATATATATATATATATATATATATATATTTTTAATTTATATATTTTTTTATATATATATATATTATATGCATGTTATTGTCGGAGGTCACATCAAACCTTACCACCCTGAAAGAATAAAGGAGTAAGCCCTAAAGGTCGAGCCCTCACATCATATCACTATGAGTGTGTTGAGTCTGGGGTTGGGTTCATACATGTGTTCACACTAATAGGAGATTGAGACTAGAGTTCAAGTTTGTCATACTAAATGGAAGGGTGGGTGCTGAGGTCTAGGCCATAAATCAGGTAACCCTTTGTAGTCAGGTACGATGGTATGTGTCGAAAAGAGACCTTAACCTTGAGGGCTAAGTCATAAGGCCATAAAACCGTGCCACGTGACTAAACACATTTGGGAAGAGTCAAAGGATTAGCCCAGTGGCTAGGTTGTTAGTCTATATAACCATTACACATATCCATGGGCAGGGGTCATATCCCAATAGATAACAATGATTGAGTGTGATAATCAAGGATCGACATATAATAACACAACCGCCTTGTGACATCAATGGGAAGGGGGGTCGGTAGCACTATTAAGCACCAATTGTTGGATCATAGAATGGGTGGATAGCCATAATATCGATCGTTGGAACCATGAGTTGGAACAATGATAACATAAGCATCTCCCCACACTCCCCCCCATGATGTCATTAAAGGGGGGGTAGTGCTTTCGCTCTCTTGCCATTATGATTAATATGTTGTCCTTGATGCTAGCCTGCATGTATAATATGTCCTTGATGTCACCCTATTTTTGATATGATGATTATAGAACATGAATATGAGTATAGGTATTATAGAAATAAGGAAGAACATGAATATTGGTACAGGTGTATTGGCAACCTTGTATTTGAGAAAACATGGAAAGTGTGAAGTTTGAAAAGCATGCATGAACCATGTAAAGAATAGTTACATAGATATATAGGTTTAACGAATAGGATTTGTTTATATGATCCTACCCATGGAAAATACAAAACTAGGAGCTTTGCCCATGGTAATTGCCCACAATATTGTGACAAGGATGTCTATTTGAACATGTCAACAATTATTGACAACAATAACCAAAGTATTTTCCTATGGTATTGGAAACAAAGGATATATAAGGAGAAGGAGATCAAGGAGTTTAATTTTCATTTGAAGGATTATTCATGTGTGATTCGATTTGCAATAGGTGTGCATCGAGGAGTAAGAAGAAGGCTTAGATCTGAAAGTGTATTAAAGAAAGGAACTATTGGATATGCTTGATTGATTTGCTTATGTTTAAGTAGCTAATAATGAAAGATCTGTGGTTATATTGAAGCTATGATTGAATGTGTTTGATGAGATTTTTGATTTTGATAGTGTGTGTGCAAACATCTATGTTTGACATGGGTTGTGTTTGTAGAGATGACCTCATTTAGTAATTTGAGATATATACGCATTTTGTAATCTTGAATATCACTTACATACGTGGATTTGTTTCAGAATAGTTGTGTGTACTTTTTGAATTAATGTGGGTTGATTAAATTAGTTTCCTATTATTGATTTTGGTTTACTGCAGTCATTGTGATGCATGAAAGTATTTAATTGACATTTTCTTCCTTGCTAATTTGTGATTATGTTGATGGTGGATGATATTTGTTGACTTTGGATTTGGTATACTTATAATATTGTTGCAAAGAGGCTTTGAATGGTTTTAGAATCTTGATACACTTGTTCTAGAATGTATTGTATATAGAAGTTGTGTTTGACAAAAAACATGGTTTATGAATATTGATTTGAGATATTGTTGACAGTGTTGGACCCGCCAACATTCAAGGGGTCTCCCCGATATGTGGTCCCAATTAGACCTAACACCATTTGGGATATGAGCCCCATCTGGAATATGGCATGGTTATTGGTTGTCTTAAATATATGCCTTGGCTTTAACTATCAACAAGAGAGAGGAGTCGAAATGTGCCTTCAAAAAGCAAGGGGGTGTGTCTAGTGAGTGTTCAGTTGTATGTGTGCCAAAGTATTTTTAGTATAGAGTGGGAGGAGAAGTGAGCCTCTAAGAGAGGGCTAATAGTACCACCCTAGTAGAAACATAGATAAACAAGAAGAATCCATACAACATCAAGCGGAATATTCCACAAAGATGTGATGGTCATTGAAACCAATGTAACAAGGAAAATATGTCTAATATCTAGTGGAATAGTCCACGAGGATGCGACAACAATAATAACAATTACATCACATTCTCAATATGATAAGTACCAAAATAACCAAAACAGTTCAACTACTTTAGCACAGATGAAAGCAAACACGAATTACAAAAATTCACAAAATAGTCTTACCAATATCCATAATCCATGCATGAAGAACATGTTGGCCATAAGGCTTCTTATATTAATTAAAATTTCCAAGACACATGTATACAATGAACAACACTAGCTCCAGTAGTGGAGCATTGGAGCCACTCCTTGCTCCTCAAAAGAACTAGCCTATCTCTCTAATTCTTTGCGGGAGGAGCCAAGGTGAAAAGTCTTTTTCTCATATAGTGAGTGTGTATATAAAACCAATGAGGTGATGCTTCACCTTCCTTGTGACTCTTTGACTACCCTCATGACTCTTTGACTCGCTATGAATTTTTGGCTTTGCACGACTCTTCATTTCCTAAATGTGTCCTTTGGACTTCCACTTCACAATACATTTTGATTAGATAATTTACATCATCCACATTTTTGTGTGGCATGTGACAACTCATCACATTGCTAACATGGACTTCTTGATTATATGGCAATGTCAATCCACTCTTACTTCTTCTTATTATGTGTCTACTTGAGAATGTTCTTTTATCCACCTTTGTATGTCTTGATAGTAAGGAGTCTTCAATGATCTCATGTCTTGAGTTGTGGTCACCAACTGGTGACTCTTTTCTTTCTCTAGATTGATCATCTTGCATACTCATCTACAAATAGTTATTTCAACATGTTTCCATTCTTTATCTCCTTCTTCATCATATTTCCATGGCATGAAAACATACCTACATTTGCAATTCACTCATGATGAGATGAATTCAGTTCGATAAAAACCCCTAGTCTAAGACAATGCATGTTGGTCCATGCACTAAGTTGGAACTGGGTGAAAAGCTGGGAGAATGGCTCAATGGCTACACAATTGCATAGTTCAAGTAGCTAGGGTTGAGCCTTGAGCCTTGATACAATGCAATGAATAGTCTAGGCTGGGCTAAGGGAGGAAACTACGTAATTTTGAAGGTTAGTGTGACAGGTTGAGGCAATGGGCATTGAATCAACCCATTGTGTAGTTCTGGGAGATAGAAAATACTAGGACATTACACAATTGTGTAGCTCAAGGGCTTAAGGGTTCAGCTTGAGACTATGGTTTCCACAATGCACATGTTGATGGTGCTGGACCAATGAACATTCAATGGATATCCATGATATGAGGTCCCAATCATACCTCATGTTGGGATAGGGTCCCTAGGGTAAGTTTTGGAGTTAGTTAACCCAAATTTTGTATAAGTTTTGTAAAAATATGTAAAGTCTTCGCGAAATGTGGATGTGGAGTGCGTAGATAGTTAGGAGTCAAAGGGGTCTTAGCCCCTTGTTTGGATAGATAGCTAAGTTAGTTTTGAGATTCACCCATGGTCTGTGGACCATGGTATTGTATTGAAAAGTATATATATTATATATATATATATATATATACTTTTTCAATACAATACCATGTCTGTGGACCATGGTATTGTATTGAAAAGTATATATATATATATATATATATATAGATATATTCGAGTCATAGTGTTGGGTATGAGATCCCCCGGGGGAAATTTTAGGGCTTAAAGCCTAGATTTTGACTAAATCCGATGTAAAAACTCCGTTTTTTGTGGGTGTGGAGCACGAGCTTGTAAATTAGTCGTAGGGTTGTCCACTCTTAGTTTTGTAATGTAATGTTAGCTTTAGAGATCTACCCATGGTCCGCAGACCATGGGATTGTATAAATAGAGCGAGGCTCTAAGTTGTAAATAAGTTACCAATAGAAGTAATATAAGAAGAATGGAGAATTGAGTCTTATCTAAGTGTAGAGTTGAGCCTTTGGGTCATAGAGTAGGAGAAGGCTCTGCAAATGAGTGCGTAGAGGCCTAATAGTCCTTAGTTGAGTGCTCAGACCCCTGCAGCTGAGTGCGCAGGGTAGGTTGAGTCTGTAACTAATGAAGCATTAATAAAGAGAAGTTTATACCAATTCTGTGTATTCATTTACTCTTTTATGCTTTGAGTATATTGGATATGAATTGCATTTTCACTATATATATGATGTGCGAACATATATGATTGTGTTGATTAAGTAAATGTGAGATAAAGTATCTGTTTACGCAAAGTTAACTAACATATGTAAGAAGATAAGTAAGATACGCGGTGTAACTTGGGGAAATAGCTTAGATTGCTGCTATAAGCAGCGTGAAGCACCTCAACCCCTAGTGAGGGCTGCGCGAAGGTAGTTATAACAGAACATGAAGGTATTGCAAGTCAGGAAAGTGCACGAAGTGACCTACGCAAAGCTATTCACAATTGGACTAAATCGACCCCTTAGACATCTCCAGGGTGTAGAAACTTGGTTCCAACATCCCCCCATAGTGCTTCGGGTGAGACCTTAGTCCGTGCTCAGCGGGCTATTGCCGAAAGGGCCAGTAGTGTAGGGATTTTTTTGGCTAGTTAACTCCAAACCTGGGTCAGGCCCCGTCAAGCCAACAAATGGTTCCGTTGTTAGGACCAGAATTTGCATAGAGATGTTTGATGTCATATCATTGGAATCCAACTAAGAAGGAAATCGTAGGTTGGTTGGACAAGAGGATTCACAAGTTCACAGAACAGGAGAACGAAAATCCGCGATTGATAAAAGAAGAGTGGTTAGACTGTCTCCTGTACACTGAAATCCATGACATCTTTTTCGCATCTTTCCCTACTGAGTTGTACTAGTGGATCACAAAGCTAGTAGATAGCCAAGGAAGGTGGAATCTTGACGAGCCTACTGTGTGGACCCTAGAGTTCGTGTGTATATTGGAAGCATCAGAGGATCAAATCGCATGCACTGTTGATCACTGGCTCGATCGGATTATAAGAGGATTCATTACTGAGTTCGCAGTAGATACTTCAATCAGCTATAATAAGGAAGTGCAATGCTTTCTCAAAGGACCGCGAGGTAAGTATGTAAAGTCTCTGCATAATTGGATTAAAATGCTATTATGTGAAAAGAGGGTTATGCAATTACCTTGATGTTTGGAGCTACAAGAAGGCATTTATAACAGATCGCGGAGGTATCGCAGGTCAAGATAGCGCGCAAAGTGACCTGTGCAAAGGTATTCACAGTTGGACTAAATTGACCCCTCAAACATCTCCAGGGCATGGAAACTTGGTTCCAACATCCCCCCATATTGCTTCGAGTGAGACTTCAGTCTGCGCACCATGGGCTATTGCCAAAAGGGCCAGTAGTATAGGGATTTGTTTGGCTAATTAACTCCAAACTTGGGTCAGGCCCCTCAAGCCAACAAATGGTTCCATTGGTGGAAAAACCTACAGAAATGAAGGAAGTAAGGGACTAGAGAATAGCCCTTTGATTTCACCTATGCGAGGGGATGAGGAAGAGATCACAAAGGTCTCTCTGTGAAGTACGATCCATTTTATAAGGTAGAGGATTCCACGCATACCACACCCACCCACACTGCCACCAGCTTCACCACCTTCACCTCCATCTTCACTCGTACCACCTCTGCCACCATTGCAAGTCAATATGGCAAGCATGATAAAGTTGCATGTGTTCAAGGGAGTAGAAAATGAGGATCCAGACCAATTTTGGTTCGTGATAAGAGCCATATGGGAAGCCCAGGGAGTTATAGATGACAATATAAAGAAAGTGACACTAGTTAGCACCCTGGAGGACCGCATGCTAACCTGTAATATTGAGCATTCTAATGACAACCCAAATGCGAGAATCATAGATATTCAAGCAGTGCTAAACAGAGAATTTAGCAGACCGAAATCTGAAGCACAGTCAATCATTGGGTTCAAAGAAATCACGATGATACCAAGTAAAACTCCTTGGGAGTTGGATCAGATGTTGAAGTGTATGATTCACGAAGCTAATATGAATCTGACGGATGGATAGCACTGAAAATGGTTTGTAGCATCACTAACACCACATCTAAGGAGCACGTTATCATAACAGAAGTTAACGACTTAGGCAAAGCCCTTGGAGATCGCGATAAGGCTACATGAGACCTCAATGCAAGATCCTAACTTGGGAGTTTAGTAGATCCACATGCAGTTGAAAAACTTATGCCTTAAGATGCAGAGTCTAAAACAGGATAGGACAGCTCGCTTGGCAGTGCGCGAAGAGGTGTGGTGTGTAAAATGCAAGGGTCAGGGTCATGATAAGGAACACTGCTCGGTGTTCGCAAATTACCTCGTAGGAGGAGGACCGATGCCATTAAGGCTAGAAGCACAAGCAGGACCTAGCGCGACACTTATTGTCCTACTTTGTGGTGCGCAATTTGTCAAGTAGGAGGAAAACACACTATAGACAACTGCCATTTGTTACAGAAGTATACACAAAAGTCACAACAATTGTTCTATAAATTTTGTAGATCAGTGGGACATGATGAGTGCACTTGTAGAAGCTATGAGCTAATGATAGATAGAACTCCCACCTACAGAGTTTAGGCCAAAACACGACCCCTAGACTAGAACGTAGGAGTGGCGCGAACAAGATTTCAGGGGCGTGGACGAGGCTAAGGTGGAGGAGGACCTGGAAGACATCATGGACAGCTAATATGCTACAATTGTGGAGGGCCAGGACATTATGCGCATGATTGTACAAACCCAACATGTCCATCATGTCTGTATTGTACCTTGTTTGATCATGAGATAGAAGATTGTCCTACGCTGATAGCTAGGTTACGTGACAAGGGAGCGCTACCACCTTCCCCAAATTAGAACCTGCAGATGATGAGGTCTAAGTCACGCGAAGAAGATCCAAATGTGAACATTATGCTCTGAAATAGAATTTCTACGAGAGATGACAAAGTTAAATAGCCCAAAGATAGTACTTGGGTTTCAAAAGCTCCGACAAAAGAAGTAGAGTTTGATTTGGAGTGCACTAAGAAAACCTTCATGGAAGTTAAGAAGAGCTTTGCTGATGCCTCCACTTCAGGAAGAAAGGATAGACTGGAGCTGGATATGGACCCATCTATGCTTACGACATTCCTGGAAACATGCATGAAGCTACTGCATGACGGTAACACTATAAAGGGACTACAAGAACTCATTAATAGATGCGTTAGGACCGCGCCAAGAGAACTGCGCATAGTCCGGAAGATTGGAAAGCATAAGAATAAAATAGGAAGAGAAATGAGGTTAACCACATAGATTGGAGAATATGAGATGGACCAAGAAATTTTAGATTTAGGATCAGACGTGAATGTACTGCTGAAGCAGACAGGGAGTGAATGGGGAAACCTATGTTGCAATGGTTTCCTATTTAGCTGCAAATGGAAAACCAGAAGAAGATAGTACCCATGGGGCGATTGTAAGGAATTACTGTGGATATTGAGGGAGTGAGCACGCTAGCAGACTTTGAAGTAATAGAGATTGTTGATGACAACAAGCCCTACCTCGTGCTCTTAGGAATTGATTGGGCCACTAATATGAACGGGGTGATTAATCTAAAGAAGCATAAGATGATTTTTGAGAAGAAGTCTTTGCGCATAGTTATACCTCTGGGTCCTGCTGAAGGATCGTGCTATACAGGGCTGGTGCGCAAATATGAAAGTGATGATGATTTGGAATACATCTATAAGATAACCACGTGAAACCAGGATTGGGTGAATCTCACTGTGGATGGACGCATCTCATGGGAGCACGAAAGCTCCTGTATGTCGGATTTGGATGAAGAAATGGAGCGATGGTAGAACTGGTTACATGAGGTGACTACACTGAATTGTAATATGATGACAAGGTTGCTGCACTGTGTATCAACAGAAGTAAGGGACCTACCTACTTATGATGGGTTAAGTGAGGTAGACACCTTCTTGGACAAATTTGAAAGAGAGGTGCCAGAAAAGCAATGCTTCCAGGCCTTGAATTAGGTACTGTGCACTATGCCCATGAGGTGGTGGGGTATGCACTAAGGGAGCTTTGAGGACTAGTTCGAATGTAGGAGAATGATGTGCACATGGTTTGGGAAGCTTAGAGTGCGATTGACAGATCAATACAGTGGGCAGGATAATCTGTGCGCACATCTAGCCAGGTGGATGCTGACATATGGAAAACAACCTACGCGGATGCGCATGAACTCTATGCTGAGAGGTATGGTCAATAAACATGTGTTGGGTGGATAGATGTGCATTTGGCTCTTAAGGTTGGACATAAAGTTTGTAGGAAGAACAATCGTGTAGAAGGGTATCCATGTAGAAGCATTTGACAAGGTATGTAATGCACAGTGAAGTGGTTGGGACCTGTGCATACTCAGACAAACGCCTTTTCGGTGTGTTGATAGAGTAGAGGCCGTAATACCTATGGGGTCTATCATGTCTAGTCTACGCATAGTGGCGCTCGTAGGGGTAATGGACCATGGAGCCCTGAAAGAAAGGCTTGTGCCATTGGACAAGCTAGAAGATGAATGATTAAGACTCGATGAGGAGATCTAGCAAGGTGATCTTAGGCTCCAAGAACTCTTGAATGAAAAAGTTCAGTTGAGGAAGAAAAGTGCCATGGTGGAAGAAGAAGTCAAGAAGCTTGAGGAAGGAATAAAGAAGCACTTTCTTGAGAAAAAGACCGTAGTGATAAAGCAGGACGAGCTCGATTACATTAACAAACTTGGGGACCATCACCGAGAGTTTCTCAGTTTGTTGCATGGGATGGGACTATATGTTATTAAGGAAATCATACTTGGAGAATTTAAATGGAAAACTCTTTCTAGGAAAAGTAAATGGTAGTTGTTTGAAGTTGTACACAGGTGGCCCAGCCAGCTAACTAGTCCAGGCAGAGTTGGAAGATCTCCACACCGACAGAGTGACTCGAGGGTGAGTCACGATGTTTGTGTTGGGGGCCTGTTGGGCACAGGATTCCCCAAGGGAAGTTTTGGGGCTTAAAGCCCATATTTTGATTAAATCCGATGTAAAAACTCCACGTTTTGTGGGCACAGAACGCGAGCTTGTAAATGAGTCATAGGGTTTTTAGCCTGCAGTTTTGTAATGTAATGTCGGCTTTAGAGATCCACCCATGGTCTGTGAACCATGGGATTGTATAAATAGAGCGAGACTCTAAGTTGTAAATAAGTTACCAATAGAAGTAATAGAAGAAGAAAGGAGAATTGAGTCTTATTTAAGTGTAGAGTCAAGTCTTTGGGTCGTAGAGTAGGAGAAGGCTTTGTATCTAAGCGCACAGAGGCCTGTTAGTCTGCAACTAAATTGAGTCTTATCTTAGTGTAGAGTCAAGTCTTTGGGTCGTAGAGTAGGAGAAGGCTCTATAGCTGAGTACACAGAGGCCTAGTAGTCTGTAGCTGAATGCGCGGACCCTTGCAGCTGAGAGCACAGGGCAGGTTGAGTCTATAACCATTGAAGCATGAATAAAGAGAAGTTTTATATCAATTATGTGTATTCATTTACTATTTTATGCTTTGAGTATATTGGGTATGAATTGCATTTTCATTGTATATATGATGCGCGAACATATATGATTGTGTTTATTAAGTAAATGTGAGATAAAGTATCTGTTTACGCGAAGTTAACTAACATCTGTAAGAAGATAAGTAAGGTACGTGGTGTAACTTGGAGAAATAGCTTAGATTACTACTATAAGTAGCGTGAAGCACCTCAGCCCCTAGTGAGGGTTGTGCAAAGGTAGTTATAATAGATCATAAAGGTATCACAGGTCAGGATAGTGCGTGAAGTGACTTGCACAAATGTATTCACAGTTGGACTAAATTGACCCCTCAGACATCTCCAGGGTGTGGAAACTTGGTTCCAACATCCCCCCATACTGCTTTAGGTGAGACCTTAGTCCGCGCATCGCGGGCTTTTCTTGAAAGGGCCAGTAGTGTAAGGATTTTTTTGGCTAATTAACTCCGAACTTGGGTCAGGCCCCCTCAAGCAACACATAGCGAGTCTTAGAGGTAAAAAATTGGGATAAAGGAAGTTAAGTGAAGATAGAGATTGTTTTGAGGGAAGTGCTAAGGAAGGAAGGCTCTACTTCTTGTACTTAGGCAAGAAGGGGAAGGCTTATGCAGCTAAGTGCGCAGGAGGCCTTGGTAAGTCCACAGTGGAATGTGCGAACCCCTGCAATTAAGGGAACAGGGTAGAAGAGTCTGTAATATGAACATTGAAGATCAATAAAAACTGGTTTTGAAGAATTGTTGTGCATTTCTGTCAAATCTGTTTATGTTATATTCTGTCACTTAATGAATTATGTTTTTATGAAATAATGAATGAATGTTGCATGAAGTCACTGAATCTATCTTAATGATGCATGATATGAGTAATTATCTACTTTCGCAAAGTTAAAACCTATTTCTATTATGTTTTTTGATGAATTAGATAGATCTGTGTGAACTTAGATCTAGTGTTGTTTATTGATGCACGAAAATAGATAAACCGTCTATTTAAGGTCTGCAAAGACTGCTCGTAGACCTTCGTGAAGGTATGGAATCCATTTTAACCTAGTTACAGTGATGAGCCCTAGAAGGATACCAATCTACGCGGAGGCATATCTGAACTATCAGAGCTTAAGAACCATTTATCATGTCCTTGGATGTAGAAACCTAGTTCTATCATCCTCCAATACTTCTTTGGGTGAGACTACTGCCTGCACTAAGCAGGTTATTACCGAAAGGGCCAACATTTAGGGTTTTATTGATTGGTGCGTACAACTCTGAACCTAGGTCAGGCCCCTTAAGCCAACAAAATGATTCTGTTGCTATGACTGGCATTTGTCTAAGAGACGTGTGATAAATGGTTCCCTACAAAGAAAGAGATTAACAAGTGGATTGATCAAAAATCGAATGCATTCATGGCTCAAGAGAACAGGAGCCCTAAATTAACCAAGGAGCAGTGTTTGCCGAGATTTTTGTACATTGACAAGACCGACACATTCTTCTATTAATTCATTGAAGAACTATACAAGTGGTTGTCCAAATTCGTTGATAGTCAAGGGACGTGGAGGCTCGAAGGCCTTGTAGTGTGGACTCCTGAACTAGTATGACGTTTGGAAGCATCAGAAAGCAATATCATGCAGGCTGTGGATCACTAGGTTTATCGCACATTATGTAGTTTTTTGACTTATTTCGCGATCGATAGAAATATTAGCAATAGCAAAGGATCTTCAAAGGAATGTGAGGTAAGTACTTGAAATCATTGAAGGCCTGGATTAAAATGTTGTGTGAGAATAGGGTTATGCAGTTACCTTGATGTTTGTGGTTACGCGAAGAGGGAGATTATTTAGAAGAAATGGAGGATCCAACCCAGAATATAGTCCACTCATTGAACCTCCTTCAAGCGATGACCAGGGGATAGTGTTGACTACACCGTGAAGTGTAGTTCAGTTAATTACGTAGGGTATTCCAAGGATATCTCATCCATCCACTCCACCTCCACCTCCACTGTTGAGATTGCAACAAGATGATGGAGCTTAATGAAAAGAGTCGCCTTCACTAAGTGGGCCCGGAGGCTATTTTTGGCGCAAGTCTATTTTTAGACTATGTCTATTTTTAGACATATGGATCATGTCTATGGATTGCAGGTTGTTGTTTATGGATGATTGATCAAGTTGAGAAAATAGATGGACTTCTATTTTTGATGAAAGTGTGAGTGATCACAGTGTGAGTGATCAAGTCTATTTTTAGACTGGCTGTCAAAAATAGAAAAGTCAAATATTATTATCTCACAATAATATTTGGACTATAAACTTAATCTTATTCTCTTGGAGCACTTCAGTTCGAGCTACGGATGTGGCACATGCAATTGCATGAAGGAAATACGTGGTTCTTATGGGTTAGTTGAATATTTGCATGCATGACTTCAGTTAGAACTCAAGTGAGTTGAGTTTAGTGGACTGGAGGTGCAGTTAATGGAGTTGTGTTCAGTTTAGCTTTGTTAAACTGGTTGTATTTAGTCTAACTGGCAAATAGACTAGAGATGAGTTGGGTGAATTAGTTATTAATTAATTCACAAGTTATTAACTCATAATACAACTAATGAATACATCAGTTAACTCAGTTGCATGTCAGTGCATGTTCAGTTCAGCAGGGACAGGTGTTAGAGAATCAGATTGCTATCAGTTGTGACTATAGTTGTGCACCAGATCTTGCACAAATCAGGGGATTGAGTATGCCAATGAGTTTGCCCACATTGTAGCTTGTTCTCACGTGATTTAGCCAAGGAAAGACGTGGCTGCCTTGGAATTATCACTGGTTCTTGTGCAGGTATTGAGCAGCGGAGGCAGGCAAGCAGCGGAAGAGATTTGAGCCAGTGATTGATTCAGATCTGAGCTGTATTGTGTGTAACAGGTGGATCTGGTACTGGATTGCTTGTGATAAGCATTGTACTTTGTAATGTTACATGACTCAATCATTAATATACAGATAGTTGGGGTTTTTAGCGAGATGCTTTCCCCGGGATACATACTGTGTTAATGTGTGAATGCTCTTGATGTTTTTTGTTATTGATGCTGCTATATTGATGATCAACGTAGAGGAGCTTATGTATTGTGTATGTTTTCCACAATAGTACATGATCAGGATAATCTCTGTTGAATATGTGTTAAATTATTCAAAATTTCTACATCCACCTCTACCCCACATACCTTCACGTACACCTCCACCTCCACCTCCACTTCCACCATTCAACATGGAAAACGCGATGAATATGTTGATTTTTAAAGGAATGGGAACTAAAGACCTAAAAAAGTTTTGGTTTGTTGCAGATGTTGTTTGGACAACACAACAAATTGTAGAGAATAATATTAAGAAATTGTAGTTGGTTATAGCCTTACACGACTACGCATTAACATGGTATATAAAATATTGCACTAATAACCCCAACACGTCGTTGGTAGATACCCAGATAGCTTTGAACAAGGAATTCAACAAGCCTAAGTCAGAGGCACAATCACTAATTGAATTTAAGGAAATTTGACAAAAGTTTGATGAGACACCTTGGGACTTTGATCAAAGGTTGAAGTGCCTGATCACGCATGCTAACATGCTAATCTTAGGTTCCTAGTATCATGACTGGTTTATAGCATCGCTCTTGCCGCATTTAAGAATACCTCTGTCACAACAGAAAATAGCAATGCAAGTGTAAGCCTTAGATATCATGATGAGACTGGATGCGTCACCTATTCAGGATACGAACCTTGGGGTACAACATATTCATTCACAGCTTGAGAATCTGCACTTGGAGTTGTAGAGCTTAAAGAAAGGAAAGGAAACTCAGTCGGAGGTGCACGTTGAGATCTAGTGTCTGAAATGTAAGAGCCATGGAAATGATCAGGACCATTGCCCAGTCTTTAAAAATTATATTATAGGGGGAGGGCATGTACCCCTAAAGCTCGAGGATAATGTTGGGATGAGTGAGGGTGTTGTGCTATGGTGCATTATTTGTCAAGTTATAGGACAACATGCCACTGATAACTACTATCTATTGCATAAATTTGTACAGGCCCCACAACAATTATTTTGTATTTCTTTAAGTCTGTAAAGCATGATGAGTGCCATTATAGAAGTTATCAATTGATTATGGATAGGACCCTTACCTATAGAATGCAGGTAGAAAACTGGCCTCAGGATCAAGGTGCAAGTGCAGCGCGTAGAGGATTCCAAGGCTGAGGAAGAGGAATAGGCATTGGACCAGGGAGAGGGCGTGGGCAGGTAATCTTCTATAACTGTGCCGAAGTAGGGAAATTTGCACGAGATTTTACAAATCCCATGCATCCCTCATGTCAGTATTATCAATAGTTTGATCATGTCATAGAGGAATGTTTAGTCGTTATGGAAGAATGCAAGAGAGGAAGGCACAAACCTAGTAGTCTATGCAGAACATTCAGATGATGAGGGTTGAACCCCGTGAGGAGGATCAGGACATAAATATTGTGTTGAGTGGTGGAATGATGACTAGTGTAGATAAAGGTAAGCAAACTGTGGAAGACAGATGGGTACGCAAGGCTGGTGAGAAGGAAGTCAACTCTTATTTGAATCATGCTAAAGAAACTTTTGTGGAAGCAAAGAAGAGCATCGATGAGGCCTCCACCTTAGAAATTCAAGAGAAAATGCTAGAGACTAATGTGACTCAAGAAGTAGATCCTTCAATTCTAGCTACCTTTTCGAAGACTTGGATGAAGCTTTTTTGTGATCAGAAAGCAATCGAAGGATTGCAAGACTTGATAGACAAGTGCGCCAATAAGGAAAATACTCCTATTGAGCAACGCACAGTGAGGAAGATTGGTAAGCATAAGGCATGAACAGGGTGCGAGATGATGTTGACCGTGCATATAGGTGACTATGAAATGGACCAGGTAATCTTGGATCTCGGGTCTGATGCGAATGTTTTCCCTGAGAAAACATGGGGGAGGATGGGGAGACCCGTATTTTAGTGGTCTCTTATTCAGCTGCACATGGAAAATCAACAGAATATTATTCCAATGGGGTGCTTATACTGTGTAATAGTGGACATTGAGGGTGCAAGTATGTTGGTTGACTTTGAGGTCATTGAGATAGTGGATGACAATAGCCCATACCCTGCGCTGCTAAGAATTGACTGGGCTATTGATATGAATGGGGTAATTGAATTAAAGAAGTGGAAGATGTCCTTTGAGAAGAATTCGCTCAGGGTCGTCATGCCCCTAGACCCTACAGAAGGAATGCATTACTCTGAACCTGTGTGCGACTATGTAGAAAGCGATGATGATCTTGATTAGATATACAAGATAACAATGCAAGATGAGGATTGGATCAATTGTTAGGTCCCTATAATACTTGTGATTACCCCATTACTATTGTAGTTGTATCCCTTATTAATATTGTTGTGCCCCTATTGTCCCCATATTGTTACTACTGTGCCCCATAGGATTCCTCTATTGTTATTTTTGTGCCTTTATATTATTATTGTTAGGTCGGTTGGGCTATATTGTGACTCCTTAGACTCCTATATATAGAAAGGAGGTTTTTTCATTAGAATCATCGAAGAATTGTTCATTTATGTAATGTAAAGGAGGTTTCCCCCTCGAAGAGGCTGAATTCTAAGGCGTTCATCTATCTTTTCTATCTCTTTGTGAGCTAGTTTCATAACATTTGGTATCAGAGCTTTGGATTCTAGGGTTTTGCTGCTCCAAATAGGTCATCGTGGAATTTTCGCTATAACTTTTTTTCTGCGACATTTCAGAAATGAAAAAAAAAACCCATTTGAGATGAAGTCACATTGAACCTCGGGTCCGAATTTCAGAGATTTTCGCACTATATTTGCGGAGATATGATCTGAGGAAGTTGGTCTTTTTGCAGACTCCTGAATTACATTCCAAACAGGTGACCTGGGGAAAATCGTCATAACTTCATCTCTGTGCATCATATTGAAATTTCGTAAAAATTTATAGAAAGAGGATGGACTGTATTTTCTTGTATCTATTTTTCAAAGTCAAAGGTCAAAACAGTGACACGTGGCATGTCGTAAAAGTTCACTCTACTAAACTAGTTTATAATCAGGTCACTGTGGGAGATTTGGCATAACTCTTCCCTGGAGAATCCAATTTGGATCAGAGTGGTGGCATTGGAAAGAGGACACAAAGGGCTACTGCAAGTCGCAATTTCAGATTTGAATGATCTGAAATTACAGAAATACATCGGATTCAATATCAAGCTCCTACAAAGTGAAAAAATGTGTGTAGTTTTTTTTACAATTTTTGCATAAGCTTGCTTTGAAAAATTAGTTTGAAGGAATTCAAATGGCATAGTAAAAAATTATTATCGGTAATTGATGCCCTGAGGAAAGAAAATGCAAACACCTAGTAAGCAACCTAAAAGCTCTAGCATGACTCATGAAGAAGAGGAAGAAATGCAACATGATATATTAAAATTGCGAGACCAAGTGCAACAAGCGTCACTTGCACAAAACGTAACAGAATCTAAGATGGATGGTTTAAAGAAAGATGTAGAAGCTAAGATGGATGGTTTAAAGAAATGTGTAGAAGCTAATATGAATGACGTGGAAGCTTAGATGGACGATTTGAAGATAGATTTGAAGACAAATTTGAAGACAGGCATGGAAGATTTGAAGATAGATTTGACAAAGTTTCTACAAGAAATGCTTACTAATGGTGAAAGGGTAGTAAAGGAAACTCATGATGAGAACAAAAGAAATGTTAATCATGATTTCATAGACTCTGATGTTGGATTGAAGACCCATCATATTCCAAAATTTGATATGAGGAAGTTTGATGGCAAGGATTCCGCAACATGGATATTACAGATGGAGCAATTTTTCGATCTCAATAATGTGCAAAACACACAAAAGGTACGTATTGCAACTTTATATTTGGAACCAAATGAGTTTTTATGGTATCAATGGCTTTTCTCTTGTAAACAAATTATCACTTGGGCAATTTTTACAGAAGAATTAACAGCACATTATGAGGATACAAAAAGCAACACTTGTTTTAGCCAATTGATAAGTCTCAAACAAAAGAGTTCAATAATGGAGCACATTGAGGAGTTCCAAAAATTGAACATAGGGGTAAAAAATATTCCAGAGGAGCATATGACTGATGTGTTCATAGGGACTTTAAATGATAATATCCAACATGATGTTCACCTTTGGGAACTTGATTCATTAGAGAAGGCATTCAGGTTAGCAAGAAAAAAGGAAAGCAAAATTATGGCAACCAGAAAGCATACCACTCACAACTATAAAGATGGAATTTTTGTTGCCCCTAGCCTTCCACAACCTATAAGGTTGACACCACAACAATTGGAAGAAAAAAGAGCAAAAGGGCTTTGTTACAGTTGTGATAGCAAATACACTAAAGGTCATAAGTGTGCTGAGAAGAAATTATTCTACATAGATTGTGAAGAGGAAGAAGAAAAGGAGCAAGAAAGGTCAAAAGAAGAGGATATACTCCAAGAACAAAGCCTAGATAAAGAGGAAATGAATCCAACCATATCTTGTAATGCATTGGCTGGAATTACCACTCCTCAAACCATCAAGATAGAAGGACAAATCAAGAAGAAAAAGGTAATAGTGTTGATTGATTCAAGAAGTACCCACAATTTTTATTCATTGTAAGATAGCAAAAGAATTGAATTGCTTCCTATATCCAGCACCAAAGTGTCAAGTGATGGTTGCAAATGGAGGAATGATAAATTGCTTTGGAAAGTGCCATAATATCAAGCTATCCATGGGAGAATATGTATTGACTAGTCCAATGCTTTCCATTCTAATGGGAGGTGCTGATGTTGTACTAGTAGTATAATGGCTACAATCCTTGGGTACAATAGCTTTTAATTTTCAAGAAATCTTCACGAAATTTTCTATGAAAGGAAAGGAACTTGAATTAAGCGGTATTCCAGGGAAACTAGGAAGGATAATCAGCTCTAACAGTATGACAAAACATCTAAAAAGGAAACAAAGAAGAGTAATTGCACAATTATGTTCGCTAGATGTTTCCACATTGGAATCATCTATTTCTCCAGATCTCCAAAAAATCTTGGACAATCATTCCAAGGTATTTGAGACTCCCAAAAGTCTCCCACCTATTTGTGATCATGATCAGGCTATTCATCTGATTCCAGGAAGTGTTCCTCCAAACATCATGCCGTACAGATATACCTATGCCCAAAAGAGTGAAATTGAACGTATGGTTGCAAAAATGCTAGAGGTTGGTATAATTCAACCTAGTCAAAGTTCTTTCTCTGCTCCAGTAGTATTGGTGCACAAGAAGGATGGATCATGATGCATGTTCCATATTATAGGGAGCTCAACAAGCTCACTATTAAAGATAATTTTCCCATTCCTATCATTGATGAATTACTGGATGAATTGCATGGATCAATTTACTTCACCAAGTTGGATCTTCGGTCAGGATATCATCAAATCAGAATGAAGACTGAAGACATTCCAAAAATAGCATTTAGAACTCATGAGGGTCATTATGAATTTTTGGTCATGCCTTTTGGCCTTACCAATGCACCTTCTACATTTCAAGGTTTGATGAATTCCATTTTCAAACCCTTCCTTAGAAAATTTTGTTAGTATTTTTTGATGATATACTAATCTACAGCAAGTCTTGGAAGGATCATGTTGAACATGTTGACAGGGTGCTACAACTATTGGAGGAGAAACAATTATATGCAAAAAGATCCAAATGTTTCTTTGGAGTCCAGGAGGTGGAATATTTGGGTCATATTGTATCTCATGAAGGAGTTAAGGTAGACCCTAGCAAAATTAAAGCCATTAAGGAATGGAAAATTCCCACATCCATAAAGCATCTGCGAGGATTTCTTGGGTTGACGGTATTATCGCAAGTTTGTTAAGAATTATGGGAGAATAGCAGCACCTCTAACAACATTATTGAAGAAATATGCATTTTCATGGACTCCAGAAGCAACAAAGGCCTTCAAACATATTAAAGAGGCAATGTGCCAAGCACCAGTCTTAGCTACACCGGACTCCACAAAAACCTTTATTGTGGAATGTGATGCTTCAGGAAATTGAATTGGTGTTGTTTTAATGCAAGATGAAAGACATTGCTTTTGAAAGTCATCTAATCAAGGGAAAGTTTTTACACAAAGCTATTTATGAGAAGGAAACATTGGCAATACTACATGCACTTAAGAAATGGCGACCCTACCTAATGGGAAGACACTTCAAGGTAAAAACGGATCATGATAGCCTTAAATACTTTTTAGAACAAAGATTATCCTCTGAAGAGCAACAAAAGTGGGTCACAAAGATGTTGGGTTATGACTTTGAAATCATCTACAAAAAAGGGAAGCAAAAGGTGGTGGTAGATGCACTCTCAAGAAAGGATGAGGATGTGGAAGCATTGTTCTGTGCCATTTCTATTATCCAACCAGATTGGATAAACAAAGCAAGGGAGGAATGGAAGAATGACGAAGAAGTGTGGTAACTTATTCGAAAGTTACAACAAGATCCCAATATGTATGATACATTTAGCTGGCAAAATGATTCGTTATGGTATAAAGATCTCTTATTCCTCTGTAAGAATTCCCAGCTAAAACAAAAGATTCTTATGGAATTGCACACTTCTCCCTTAGGAGGGCACTCAGGATTTTTAAAAACTTACCACAGGGTTAAGAAGGAATTTTTTTGGGATGGCCCTTAAATTAGATATTCAAAAGTTTGTGGCGGAATGTTTGGTTTGCCAACAAATTAAAGTTGAAACAATTAAGACACCGGGTCTATTACAACCTTTATCCATTCCAAGCCAACATTGGGAGGAGGTTTCAATGGATTTTATCACAGGTTTACCCAAGTCTGAGGGAAAGAGTGTCATCATGGTGTAGTTGACAGACTTACGAAGTATGCACACTTTTGTGCATTATCACATCCATTTAAAGCCATTACAGTTTCCACGGCATTTATGGAAACAATTCAAAAGCTACATGGAAATCAAAAGATTATTGTAAGTGACAGAGATCCCATTTCACTTGGAATTTTTGGACAAAATTATTTTCTTGTCTTGGTACTCCAGTTAGCTCATAGCTCATCTTTATCATCCTCAATTTGATGGGCAAACTGAGATAGTAAACCAAATGTTTGGAAGGTATTTTCGTTGCTTTGTATATGATAAACAGACACATGGGTAAATGGTTGCCTCTGGCTTGAATGGTGGTATTAACACTTCCTTCCATTACACAACAAAATGACCCCATTTATGGCACTTTATGGGTATCATCCACCATCCATCACATCATATTTAAGAGAAAATTTTAAGGTTCAAGCAGTGGACATCACATCGAACATCAACAACAAGTCCTCCAACTCTTAAAGGATAACCTCGTGTTGGCACAGAATAGAATGAAACAACAGGCAGATCAACATCGCAGTGAAAGAAGTTTTGATGTAGGTGATTGGGTATTCCTACGGCTACAACCATATAAGCAAATGTCCCTCAAGCAAGCTAAGAAGGATAATAAATTATCACCAAAGTATTATGGTCCGTACAAGGTGTTGCAAAAGATTGGTACTATGGCATACAAATTGGAGCTTCTTGCAGCTTCTCGATTGCACCCAGTTTTCCATGTTTCATGTTTAAAGAAGGTTATAGGTGACAAGCTCACAGTTCAAACAATATTGCCAAAACTTGACGAGGAAGGAAAAATTCTATTGGAACTGGAAGCAGTCACAGAAACAAGAACTTGATAGCTACGAAATCGATCAATTTCGAAGTATCTTATCAAGTGGAAGAACTTATCCACTAAAGATTCCACATGGGAGGATGAGAATTTTAGATAGAAGCAGCTAGAACTTCTCAAGTGTTGAGGACAACACTTTTTTGAAGGAGAGGGGCATGTTGGGTCCCTATAATACTAGTGATTACCCCATTACTATTGTAGTTGTACCCCTTATTAATATTGTTGTGCCGCTATTATCCTCATATTGTTATTACTATGCCCCATAGAATCCCTCTATTGTTATTTTTGTGGCTTTATATTATTATTGTTAGGTCGGTTGGTTATATTGTGACTCCTTACTCTTATATATAGAAAGGAGGTTTGTCATTTGAATCATCCAAGAATTGTTCATTTGTGTAATGTAAAGGAGGTTTCCCCCTCGAAGAGGCTAAATTCTAAGGCATTGATCTATCTTTTCTATCTTTTCTTGAGCCGGTTTCATAACATGGACCTGTAACCTCCTTCCTTTGTACTATAAAATGAAGCATTGGGCTGGTTACTAGAGAGGTTGAAAGTTGAATTTTTTTGAGGTGAAATGTTGTTGGAACTTAGTCTTCCTAATTGAGATTTTGTGAGGAGAGATTACATACCTCTTTGATCTCATTTGGAAGAGTGTGAGTCTTGTCAAAGTAAAGGAGATTCCTGTTTCGGACCCTGGGAAGAGCTTGTACAATATCAAGGCATCAAAGGTTGTAAGGTTCTTCTATTTCAAAGTTAATACAAATAAGTTTCTTTTTCTCAATAGGCTGTGTTTTATGGTTTATTTTATGGATTCCCTTATCACCATAATGAACATGATTTATGATATTAGCTATGTAGGTGTTATTTGATGTGTGCTTGTTTGTGATTGTAGGTTCTCAAAAGGAAACTCTTTCGGACGATTGAAGGATGACTGCTACAAACTAGCGTTGGACTTAAGGTAGGGTCTAAACACCTCTATAGTTTTTATTAATGAATCGCAAAATGTTTAGAGAAAAGTAGATTTGCTTGTCCTGCTTGTTGCTAGATATATTTTGATACTAGGGAGATCAGCCTTGTCCGCAAGATCGATTTATCCGGCCAACAAATTGGCAACTCCATTGAGGAACTGAATTTGGTTTTTGGTTTTTCTTTGTCTTTGACTTGAGAAACTTGTTCTTGTTTCTGGTTTTTGCTTGATGTGTGTGGGATTGGGTAGTTTTTAGAATCTGGATTATTTTTTGTTTTTTCGAAGTTTTCAGAGGACCGCACTTTCTTTTTATAGACAATGCGGGCATCTCCACACTTTTAGTGTCTACCCAGATCTGCATGTGTTCTGTCAAAAATCTCTCGTGAGTAAGTTCCATTGGTATTTTTGTTTTAGATGATTTTCTAGAAGTTTTGCATGCCTGGATTGATTTTCACTTGGTCTCTATAGTGACTCAAAGATTAGAAGCCTAAGAAACCTTAGATCACCCTAGTGTCTTTTTGTCTTCTTGATGAGTCTGTCTGGTTTGTGAAATTTGTCCTTGGTGAGAAATAGATTTTGTTCTCTTTGCAAATCTTTGAACGAACTTGGTTATAAGTTTTGAATTTCATTTTTATAAAAGAAAACATAGCTAGATGTTTTTTTATTGATTCATTTTTTTGAACGAATTAATCCTTAGTTTACTAAATAACTAAGTAAAACATCCTCAAAAAGATTTGAAGTTTTTATTTCGATTAGGTTTTTAGAAGTTTTTAGATCTCAAGATTAGTTTTTGTAGTTTTGAGTGTTTTCTAGAAATTGCAGAATCTCTTTTGAAAGAATCGTTTTTTGCAGTTTTGAGTGTTGAAAAAGAAAAGGGATTTTTGTGAGCATAATTAGTAGTCTCATTTTGATTTCTTATTGAAAAAGACAAAAAGATTTTCTTTTCATTTACACGTTGAAAGAGAGATTTGTTTTTCAAAGAATTGCATTCTCAAACTCTTTCTTCTAGCTAGAAATTCATTGAAGGAAAAAACGGATTGTTTATCATTCTTAGGTGCATTTTTTAGTGTTTGGAGTCGATTCTTCATTAAGCAGGTTGTCAGGGTAACTGTTCCAACCGCCCTTTCTGTATTAAATTCTATGACGTTGGATTTTATCACCAACTAGTGTTTTTGGTACAGAAATTTAATCTTTGTGTGTGGTTTGAACTCTTAGATTTTTTAGGCGTGTGATTCAATTGTTTGGTTCTTTAGAGACTTTAGGTGGTTTTATTGAGATATTCTTTGTTTTTTTGTGAGTAATTAAATATTTAATCGTGGCTGAAATACCGAGACAATTCCATGGACTTCAGGGGTAACCTCCTCAGTATACACCAAGCCAGCTTGAAGGGCTACAAGCTCTTGTATCACCTAGTGACAGTAGAATTGGGTCACCAGAAGCCGAAGAATCTTCCTTAATTGTTCATCCTGATTATCAAGTACAGACAACGGAGTATATTTCTGAGCCAATTTCACTTTCCGAAGTTACTAGTAGTTTTTCTCCTACCAGTGAATTAGCTGAAGAACCTAAAATTTCTGAGCATGAAACTAAACCTGCTCCTACTCCATCTTCAGGATTTGCTTCTCCATCTTCTAGTGGTCCTGGTTCACCCAGGGTAGGAAATATCATTACCCAAAATCTTCCTTCTGGACTCATTTCTATTGAAGAATTTGTTAGTCCAGACGAAGATATAACTCTCCCTAAAAATCAACCGACTTTAGAACTTAGGGAGCGTGAATCAATTTTCTATAGTCCTTTTAGGAGTGACGCTTGGTATGTACCATTGAAAAACTTTTTAGAAAACTCGGGTCTTAGTTTTTCACCACCTTGAATTCCTTTTCATCCTATGCCCAGAGGTTATTATCCTCCTTTGAATATGTCGAGACGGTCCTCCATGTTTTCCCAAACACCGGAAACATTTTTATATGGCGGTCCTTCTGTTCCTCCGGGATATCAGTCACTCATTGGTACTTTTTCAGGAGCATCTCCTCAACCAATTGAACATGAGATATCAACTAGTAATAACGGAACTCAAGCGTAGAGCGTAGAAGAAATTCTTATGATGTCTGGTACTATTCCAAATCCACAACCCCAAGGTAGTCAGTTACTGCTTGGGGGGCAACCCCAAGGTAGTCAGTGACCGCATGGGGGGCAACCTCAAGGACAGTATATACCATCAGGACAGAACATACCTCAAGGTCAACCCTAGACTCAGTATATACCTCAAGTTCAACCCTAGTATCAATATCTACCTCAAGGGAAACCCCAGTTTCAGTACATGCCTCAAGGTTATCAACCTCAAGGTCAGTACCCAACTCAAGGTTTCAAACCACCTTCTGGTCAACCATTTGTACAAGGAACTGGAAATTTACCTCTCAATTATCAGCCTTACACTAAACCCAGTTATGGTCCTCAATATGCTCAACCTTTTATGGGTCCATACCCCGAAATGAAAATGGTGTGGGATCCATCTCAACAGACTTTACAGTTGAATGTGCAGTTATCAAGTCAACCTAGACAACCTTTGGTTTCTGGTCCAACCCAGCAACCTGTCCAGCCTATTGTTCAAACTTTTGCACTTGGTGTAGTTCATCAGTCTAGGCCTAGTTCACCTCGAACTCTGCCTCAAACTATTGCTGCAACTACTGCAGCTTCTATTCAATCTACCCCACCTACTTCTGGAGTATCAGTAGCTCTAGTTTCTATTGTTCCTGCATCAACTCCTTAAGCCTCTTTACCACAGTCAGGGCCTACAGTTCATACTTCAGTTCAGATGCCTGTAGGACAACCTGGTCCAAGTACGGTTGTCACAAGTCAACCGCAATTCACTTATCAACCGTACCAGGGACAATACCAATTCGGTCCTGCTGTGCAAAACCCAGTTTATCAGTATCAACCATACCCTGGTTATACTTATCAACAACCCCAGTTTGGTCTATTTAATCCTAATTTTCCAGGAGGATATAATATTCCCAATGCAAATCCAATTCTAGGTTATCCTGGATATCCTCCTCTTGGGGCTGGTCTTGTTACCCAAGGTTTTCGAGACCCTAATCGTCAGTTACCTTTTATTGCAACTTTGGATTTACCTGATTTATCGCACATTACGAACGATCCAATTAACTATCTTCCGTATTGGCCTCCAATGCCTAATAAGTTGCCCAGTGATATCCCGAAGTTCGAGGGTAAGTCAAGAGAAGATTCGTCAAATCATGTGATAACTTATCACCTCTGGTGTGCATCTAATTCCATTATCGATGATTCAATTTGCTGATGTCTTTTTCAACGCCCTCTGATTGGTATTGCTGCCAAATGGTACATTGAGTTACCACGAGGCTCTTTTTATAATTTTAGTCAGTTAGCCACTTCTTTCTTAACTCATTTTTAGTTGCCTGTCAGATATGACAATGACACGGAATTATTAACTTCATTAAAATAGTCAATGTCCACATATTTAAGATCATATTCATGAATGGCGATGTAGACGACGTTTAGTCAAAGTTTTTATTCCGGATCAAAGTTTAGCAGAATGGTTTGTTAAATCATTATTACCTAAAATCACTGAATATGTAGCTAAGGCAGGAGTTGTTATTGAAGAGCAAGTAATTGCTCAGGCTCAGTACCTTGACCTCGTTTATACGCAATCAGGTACTTTACATGAAAAAATCTCTGACCTTCTGAAACACAATCAAATAACTGCAGCTCCTTCAGGGTCTCATGCCATTGATGGTATGATTGGCTCAGTTAGTACCAAAAGCAAGAAGAAATCTTCAAAGAATTCTTATCCTATTATAACTTTACCAGATTCGCCAACAGGAGACTCTTCCGCAGAAATTCCAACCGATATCCATGTCATAGAATCATCTACGACCAAATCAAAATCAGGTGGTAAAAAGAAGGGGAAGAAGAAAAATAAACAAAACTCAAAAGAGAAATCAGATAAAAACAAATCTATTGACGAGAAACATAAACCTTGCTATCCTTGTCTTATTTGTGATGAGAATCATTTTACAAGAAACTACCCACATTGAGCTGAGGTTTCGAAAATCGTCAAAGGTTCTCAAACGCCTACTGTCTTGAAGGATCCTTTTCCTAACCAAAATAGTAAGATGATCGGTTCTTCCTCAAATGCCTCAGAAGAACCCATTATGATGATGTCTCATGTCAGGATTGTGACGCGATCGCGAGATTATGATAGTAAAAATCATGTTGGTGGTAAAGAAATCTTCTAATTCAAACCCATCAACCTCAACTCCTTCTGGTTCTGATCCGCTACAAATCGAGAAACCTAATCCTGACTTAGTAATAAAACCGCCTGCTAAAGGCATACTTCGGAAGACAGCTTTCAATCCACATTCGAGAGCTACTTAGAATTATAACATTGTTGAAGACTTAGTTATTTCCCCTTCAATAATGTCGGCTTTGGAGGTGTTGCAATCATGCCCAGCATAGCGTAAATTACTATTATCAGCTATAGGAGTTGTTGATATTCAGGATTCGAACCTTATAATCTTTGATTTAGAGAATAGTACACCCCGCCTACCTCATCAAATGGCTTTCTAGATTCAAGTGTTAGTCAAAAACAGACCTTGCTTCAGACTGTGATTGATGAGGGAGCTTCTATATGTATTATGTCGATCCAATGTTGGAGATTGCTTGGTTCTCTGACACTTAATCAGTCCCCGACGATTCTAAAGGATTTTGATGGCCAGGGGTTCCATCCTTTTAGCATTTTGCAAGATTTACCTATAGGGGTTAAAGGCAAAATTGTAAATCTAGATATGGAAGTGGTTGATGCCCCCCTAGATTACAACCTTCTCTTAGGTCGTAGTTGGTCTTACGCTATGACTACTATTGTTTCATTGGTCTTTCGGCTTATCAAGTTTCCTCATAATGGAAAGATCGTTAAGATAGACCAGCTGAAATATTTTTCATCCGACCTAGCCTCTTCAGATAGTATTCAACATGTCAGTAGAGCAACTATCCCTTACAAGCATGTTGGGGTACGTTTGATTAAAGATTCTGGTTTACTAAGAACTTTTTCTTTTCCTCCTCCTAACGTATCGCCTTCTATTGCAACTATTCATATGATTTCATCGAACAATATTGCTTTTGATGATCCTTGGACCGTACCTTCCGATTCTGAGGTGGATTCATTTGGTAATGCAATGCCTTTGAGTCCCTTTGAAATTGCATATCAAGTTGTACAGTCGTTTTCTGACTCTTGTTCAACTGAAACTGATCCAATGAATGTGGTCCATGAGGAATCACTTTCAATAGCAACCTCAGCTTCAACAACATTTTCTGATCTTGTTCATACTGATGAGCAGATTCATGAACTTTTGTTTGTTGATGATTTACCATGGGAAGATATTCATCATCGATCTTAATTTTTACCTAAGCTTGATCATTTTGGAAATGATGTTTCATCTATTTTTACAACTGACTATGTCAAAGAACCAGATAATCCATTGCAACATCCTGATTCTCAGTTAAATTTGGGAAATATCTCTTGAACGGTTCCTATTGAAATTTCAGTTAAACCCGGAATTATTGAAAACATTCATATAGGTGCTTCCTGTACGGACGATGAAACCTAAACTTATAAAGCCCTATTTCAAGAATTATGCGACGTGTTTGCCTGGTCATATGAAGAAATGCCAGGGATCGATCCGTCAATTGTTGTCCATGAAATTAAAACTTACCCAGATGCTAAACATGTCCGGCAATGTTTGCGTCAGATACATCCATGAAAAGTTGCTGCTATTAAAGCTGAAATTGAGAAATTACTTCGTGCAGGTTTCATTTATCCAATTCCCTTAATGGATTGGGTATCGAATATTGTTCCTATTAACAAAAAGCAAGGAACGATAAGAATATGTATCTATTATAGGGATATTAATCAAGCTTGTCCTAAAGACAATTATCCAAACCCCTATATCGATCAAATTATAGATGATTGTGCTGGCAGTGAAACGTTCTCCTTCATGGATGGTTTTTTCGGTTACAATCAAATCAACATACTCCCTGCTGATCAACCTAAAACAAATTTCATTTTTCCATGGGGAACATTTGCTTATTGCAAATTTCCTTTTGGATTGAAGAACGCTGGAGCAACTTTTCAAAGGGCTTTGTCTTACGCATTTCATGACATCAAGCACATTGTGCAGCCTTATCTTGATGATTTACCTGCCCATTCATTACGTAAAGCAAATCATCTCACTCATTTACGAGCAATCTTTATGAGATGTAGGCATTATCGAATTAGGCTGAATCCCTCGAAGGTTGAAGCTATTATCAAATTACCTCCTCCTTCGACTCTTCGCCAACTCCAAAGTTTGCAAGGGAAAGCAAATTTTTTACGTTGTTTCATTCCTAACTACGCCGAGATAATGAAAGGTTTTACCAGGTTGTTGAAACAGAATACTCCATTCTTTTGGGATGAGATAGCTGACAAATCTTTTGATGCACTTAAACATGCATTGACCCATGCACCGTTATTGCATCCTCCCAACTACAACCAGGATTAATTTTTGTACCTACTTCTCATTCCACCATTGGGATGGTTTTAGTTCAAGAAGATGAATTCAACAGTGAACATGTGATTTACTATCTTAGTCAAACTCTGAATCCGATTGAACTTAAATATTCGCATGTGGAGAAATTGGCTTTGGCGGCTGTTCAAGCTGTCCAGAGATTTCGTCACTACATCTTATTACGCAAAACCACGGTAATTTCTGGCTGTAACCCTATGACATATATCTTGACCAAACAATTGCTAGGGGGAAAGTATTTCAAATGGATAGTTATCTTGCAGGAATTTGACTTGGAATTTGAAAAATCCAAGGCAAAGAAATATTTGGATTTTGCGGAACTGATGTGTGATTTCCCGCGTACTGATACTGAAACTGTGGCGGAAGAACCCATTGCGGGCAAATCCTTGTTTCTTATCAGTACTCTTGATCCATGGTATGGAGATATTATTGTTTATCTCCAAACGCAATCTTTTCAGCCTGAAATCTCATGATCTCAACAACGGAAAATACGTTTCCAATCCCAACAATACAATATTATTGGAGATACACTCTATCGTCATGGGGCGGATTCTATTTTCCGACATTGTCTAACTCATGAAGAAGCTAAAAAGGTTCTGAATGACTCACTCTAGAGCATGTGGAGGTCATATGTATGGGTATGCCACAGCCCAAAAATATTGCGCATTGGTTATTTCTAGCCATCCTTATTCAAATATTGTATCTATGCAGTCCGGAAATGCCACAATTGTCAAATTTTTTATCGTAAGATGCGTGCTCCACCCGCTCCTCTCCACCCTATAGTTGTTGTCGGTCCTTTTGCAAAGTGGGGTATTGACTTTATTACATGTAACCCTCACTTGGCCGAGGGGCATGCGTATATCATCCTTGCGGTAGATTATTTTACTAAGTGGGCCGAGGCGATGCCTACATTTTCGGCAGACAGCAAAAATGCTGCAATTTTCGTTTTCAATCATATAATTGCTAGATTCGGTGTTCCTCAACCTATTATTACTGATCATGGAAGTGATTTTCGAAACATCATGATGACTAAACTGACAGATTAACTTGGCCTGCGTCATGATAGTTCTACTCCATATTACCCACAGGCTAATGGTCTAGTTGAAGCTATCAATAAAGTTTTAGTCACTATGATCCAACGAATCATTGGTATTCATAGGTCGAATTGGCATAACATGTTATTTTCAGCACTTTGGGCATATCGAACCTCAGTAAAAACATCAACTGGTTTACAGTTTGGAAGCAGTGTTACCCATTGAATGCGAAATTCCATCATTGCAAATAGCCATAGAATTACTCCCAGCCACTTTCGAAAAGGAGAAATGTTTGTTGTACTTAGCTCAACTAGATGAGAATCGACGTGATGCTACATTAGCAATCGAAACTCATGCAAAACAAATAAAAGCTCAATATGTCTGAAATGTTATACCTCGTAATTTTTCGGAATGAGACCTAGTCTTACTATACGATCAAGCAAATGATAAGCTAGGGGCTGAAAAATTTGTACCTATGTGGCATGGTCCTTATATTGTTAAGCAAAAGCTAGCAAAAGGGGTCTATGAATTGGTAGATTTTGACGGTGTCTCTCTGGGTAAACCCAGAAATGGGATTTATCTAAAGAGATATTATGCTTAAACCTTGGTGTGGAGATTTTTGTTAGATTAGTTTATTTCTAGCTGGTGTGTTTTAGATTAGAAATGTGTGCCTATTTTAGAGAGTGCTTCTATCATTATTCCTACTTATCTTGATTTTACTCTTGATATTGCAGATGTCGACGTCTCATCAAACATATATCGGTTTTGCTAATGGTGCTTGTCGTAATACATGGAACATTTCTTCCACAGCTTGGGTTATCTATTCACCCTCTGATGAGTTAGTATTTATGCATGGGGTAAGCCTCGGTCAAACAACGAATAACATTGCAGAGT
Organism: Pinus taeda; assembly: GCA_000404065.3. NCBI lineage: Eukaryota > Viridiplantae > Streptophyta > Pinopsida > Pinales > Pinaceae > Pinus > Pinus taeda. Next base: position 28,035 of record APFE031449240.1, on the reverse strand, counting down.
ATAGTGCAGTGATTGAGTTATTATCTGAATCCATCTCATTTGGGATTTGGAGTTTGATTGTTAGGTCAGATTCTGAACTCGTTGTATCACAGCTTAACAGGGTTTATGCCATTAGAAATCCAGTGTTATTAAGATTATTTTTTAGAGTTCATTTCTTGGAACGTGAATTTGATTACATTGAATATCAGCATATTCCAAGATATTTAAATACATTAGCAGATGCAGTTGCTTCTCGTATGTTAAATAGACATTTGCAATAATCAAAACAATAAACTTAAGAACATGTTATACAAGACAGCTAGTAATAGTGAAATATCATAGCATAGAAGTGTGTCAAATATACATCGTCTTCGATCATAGGTTGAAAAACACCTTATGATCGGCAAAAATGATAGTACAAAAAGACATAAAATGCCATGTGAGTCTACAAAAGCGATCATCCTATCCCTGGTGATGATCACGATAAGAAACCACTGCGCGGGCCACCCTACAAAGGAACCCCCTAAAAGGTCCTGGGACCCCAATCACATATCGTTGTAACCTAAGTGCAATATCATCTATGCTAGTCTCTGGAATATATGTTGTCAAACGCTCTAGATGATTCTCTAATTCAGTCAGGGTCTCTATAGATTGGTCCTATGGGGCTAGTACTACTGCAGCTGGGTGTCTCCTCTCATAAGGCTGGAGAGCGGCTAGTCATCGTGGACCCACATCTGCATTTAAAACTTTTTATTATCAGTTTTGGACGATTTAAAAAGAAAAACAAAAAATTAGTTAAAAATTAGAAAGTGTTGAAAATGATTTTACCTGAATCATTCCACTGCTCTCCTGGTGGAAGAGCCATGTCTGGGTCACCACGATAATCCATCCCAGCATATGGAAAATCCTGAATCACAAAAAGTTGGTTCCTCAACCAATGAAAATACTCAGGTGGAAATCAAACAACCTCTGAACCCTCCTCAGGATGACGGGCCAGCACTGCAACCCAACGCATTATCCTAGGCTCTCGAGGAAGACCAGCCTCAACAGAAAGTTGTTGTGGGACTAGCATAGGTACCCTCTCTAGACCAAATCTCACAACTAGAAAACCGTATCCAAAGTTTTTTAGTTGTCCGTTCTTTGCTCTAGTTAGTTGGCCTTTAACATTCGCCAACACAGCCTCGCACTAGTTGAAGATGGTACCTCGATAACAATCTACTGCCATTCGCATCTAGGATCCGGTAGCTACATGCAATACTGCACTCCCGCGTAGTCTGGTGACAGTGAATGCAATAACCTTAAGTTCAGGACGGGAGATAATTTTAATATCGATCCATTTGTCCTTTGTTTGATCATTGCAAAACTCCAACCAGAGACTAGCGACAGACTGGCCACCTGGCCTAGTGCCAAAAAGAGATAATCGTTCGCCTCTCTTGGGCAAACCAGTCAAAATATATATGTCCTCTAGCTCAATTTTGATTCGATGGCCACCAATCATGAAACATTGGTCCTGTATGTTCTACCTATCTACCAGTCACTGCAAGAAGTCTACTTGGGCCCTCATGCCGGGTATGGCCCAGAATTTAAATAGTCTGCATGCTTCTAATGCCCGTATTGTAGGTGGATGAATTAATGCGGCAAGTTCCACATCCGCATGCTCGTGTTCCCGCCAAATAAGCATTTTTTACGTCCTACATTGCAAAAAAGACGTATTAGAACAATTTAGTTCAAAAAATTTTGGGCGGAAATGGAGAAATTTGAAATTTTAAAACCTATTTTGTGAGGTCTACACCCACTGGTTACAGACACAATGTAGGTCCACACTCGTTGTAGGCAACAGGTGCAGACCCACGACTTTTTCCTTTGTAGAAAAAAGTCGGGGTCTGCAGGGGCCGCATATTGAACCTGCGAACCCTCGCAAGCATTTTTCTAAAGCAAATTCTCCTTAAAAAATCAATTTTTAAAGCCTAAAAATGAAATGTAAACTGTTGAAATGCAAGATAGGGATGATGTGGATTACCTGGAGTTGACGGTTTTCAATTCCAGCAGACGGATTTTCCGCAATCTTCACAGGAAGTTTCTTACCCAAAAGCTCTCACTTCTCACTCTAAAGTCAAACGGTAAAAATGAATTTACAAAAGCCCTTTTTATAAGTTTTTTTGAATAAATGAATTTTTAATTTATTTATTTTTTACTTTAAAAATGTAACTTTTGATGCATTTTTATTTATTCTAAACAAGTATGAGTAATGTTTTGAGTTTTTGTGCAGAATATTGGATCTTCAGGGATAATTGATCATTTTCAACAAAGAGCATACTTTTTCACTTTTTCGGACTCTTTCAAAATTTACGAAAAAGTGAAACATTGGAGTCCTCTTTAAGCTCTTTTCTGACTCGTAAAATATGAAAATATTTCCGAGTTTTTCCCTTTTAAACTTGTTAAATAGAATTAAAAAGGCGGTCCACTTATAGCTCTTTTCTGAACGTATAAACATGAAAAGATCACCGACTTTTGTTGTTTCAAGTTCGATATTGGTTTTAAAACGATGTGTCTTCGATCACTTTTTTACTTTTTCAGATCGGCGCCACTAATTATGAAAAATACTCCTTGATCGTAATGGTCAAGCGGTTCTCTCAAGTATTATTTTATACTTTTTCGGGCTTGGGGGACACAAATTTACAAAAAAGGACACCCATGGAGTTTTCTTAAGTTTTTCTTCTAACTCCCTCAAATTGAAAAACAATGAGTTTTTCCTATACTGGACTCGTTAAAATTTAACAGTAAAGGACCTGTTCAATGTTAAACAGGAATGAACCACTCCTTCTTAGGGTTCGAATTTTAAACTAAGTTGGACTCATCCGAAGGATGAGCTTATAACCAAGAAAATGTTATCCTCCTCAAACTTGTCAAAAATAAAGAGGTACTTGCCAGAAATGGTGGGGGAAAAGAGAGAAAAATGAACATGTTTGTTATACTTTGTGTTTTAAAAAAGCAGCTAACCACTCTTGAACACGACACTTTTTGTTCACCTGGGTTGGGAAATCCTTTGCCTAACAGTTAATCAAACCATATTGAAAGTCTTCAGCCGGTTTGTGGGTATTAGATTTGGGTCAATTGTCACCAAATCATTTGCGGTGTTGTTATGTGTTCAAGAGGTAGTCCAAATAAACCATTCATTTGCAAAATATCTGTCATCCATTTTGACCATCCCTGAGTTAGTCCTTTCCAAATATATTTCTTCAAAACTTGATCTATGATTTCATGTTGTGGGCTTGCCTACGACAAATCACTTTCTATCGACTTCAACTCATTATCTAGAAAGATGATCTAGAAATCGTCAGTACCTTGGAATCTGCATGCCCTAATGACAGGTTTCTTGCCTTCGACGACAGGTTGCATCATTGACCTTCGATCAAAGGATTCTATGACATGTTCGACATCAGCTCATTTTCACATTTCATGGATTATACTGAGTACTTTGAGAGCCATTGACATTACTGGTGGTTTATCTCACACTTGTTAACATTTCACATCATTGACTGGTAATCAAGTGGTTTCTACCATGTTCGACTTTGACACATTCATTCACATGGATAGAATCGCACTAGTTCGGGAAGCAGAAATCAAGACCCTAGATCTAGTTTCTAGCATCCAAACTGTGAGGAATTTTGTTATTCATTATACAGTGGACTATTCATAAACAGATGGTTGCACCAATACTGTGTCTACATATGTCTATACTCGTGATGTATTACAAAATCATTCCTATATCAGAACAGTTTAGTTAGTTTTCTAGTCAATTTTGATCTGAGTATGGGAATGCCTACCTCAGCAATGATATGTTCACATATATATATATATTGCATTGAATGTTTTTACAGGTTCCGACTGGGGTGTCCACAGGATGATCCTTGAAATGATAAAGTACTTCACTCTTCTTAGATGACAAATTCTATCCTCATCTATTACAGACTTCGCACTTTAGGGGGCAATCTGTTGCACAAAAATTGTCACCTTGACATTCTACAATCTGTGTGAGTCCATTACCACTCACACTTTCCTCCTTTGCAAGTCTTAAGCCTCAGTTCTTCATATCAAGCCTTGAAAATAAGAGAAAGCCCTTAAAAGTCTCTAAAACTCTGGGTTTGCACTTTCTCTTAGCATTACCTGCGGTCCCGCACCTAATGGTCATGTCCCCTACCCACCTGACCGCTTTGTCTCTATGTTATGGGTGCGGACCCTTGTAAAAGTTAAAAAGGAGCAAGTATATTCTTAAAAACTCACTTTGAGTCATTTCTAGAAGTTTCTGGAAGGAATCTTGAAGTGGCAAGTTCGCTCTTTTAAGGTTCCTGCATACCATACCTTAAGGAGCTAACCCCTTGATGTGAGGAGCTTGTCCCTTTGAAGGAGGACTCTATCCCTTCATAGGTGGACCTGTAACCTCCTTCCTTTGCACTATAAAATGAAGCATTGGGCTGGTTACTAGAGAGGTTGAAAGCTGAATATTTTTGAGGTGAAATGCTGTTGGAACTTAGCCTTCCTAATTGAGCTTTTGTGAGGAGAGATTGCATACCTCTTTAATCTCATTTGGAAGAGTGTGAGGCTTGTCAAAGTAAAGGAGATACATGTTTTGGACCCTGGGAAGAGCTTGTACAACATCAAGGCACCAAAGGTTGTAAGGTTCTTCTATTTCAAAGTTAATACAAATAAGTTTATTTTTCTCAATAAGTTGTGTTTTATGGTTTATTTTATGGATTCCTTGATCACCATAATGAACATGATTTATGATATTAGCTATGCAGGTGTTATTTGATGTGTGCTTGTTTGTGATTGTAGGTTCTCAAAAGGAAACTCTTTTGGACGATTGAAGGATGGTTGCTACAAACTAGGGTTGGACTTAAGGTAGGGTCTAAACACCTCTATAGTTTTTATTAATGAATCACAAAATGTTTAGAGAAAGGTAGATTTGCTTGTCCTGCTTGTTGCTAGATATCTTTTGATACTAGGGACATCGGCCTTGTCCGCAAGATCTATTTATCCGGCCAACAAGGTATCAAGGATTTTGAGCGAAATTTGATACTCAACTAATGTGGTTGTCTACACAACTACATCTGGGACAAGATGGAGTTCCTAAACATCTCCTCACTTAGCGTTGCCTCTTGATACAATGTTAAGATCGATTAGAAATTTAAACAGAAGAAGTGAAACTTTGAATATGTGAATCTGAAACAAGGGAAAGGCGCACCCAAACCAAAAAATAACAGAAAAATCCAAGGTGGGGTGACCTAGGAAAACCCACTGAAGCCGCAAGCAAAGAACAACACCACGAGGACAAAGAAGGACACAACGAAAGGGTATGAGTTTTATAAGAGCCCCACTCACAATACAAGTGAATTTCGAGCCAAGAAGCCACTGGTGGTCGAGCTAAAGGCTTCTGAATCAGAGGCATGTTCTGACTTTGAGTCAGAAACTGACAAGGGGAATGACAAAAGGAAGAAGATTACCAATGTAGAGCCTAGTTCCACCAATTCCACCAAAAATATCTAGAAGGATGAGCCCGAAGATTCAGAGTAAGGGGAGCGGCTCTTCCACTAATAAATGTGGGTGAAGGGTTCTCCATTGCAGTTCATTTTCAATAGCGGGAGCCAAAAGAACCTCATTTCAGCAAAGTTCATGAAGAGGTTGAGCCTACCGACCAAACCACACCCACAGTCGTACACCATCAAGGGCAAGATCTCTATGTCAGCCAACAATGTCACCTTCTCTACAACATCAAGCCCTTCACATATGAGGTACTATGGGATGTTTCTCCTCTTGAATTTTGTGCTTATTAGGCCAACCATACTTTTGTAAGTGACATGATGTGTATGAGTCTACTCCTCGCACTGTTATTATTACTTTGGGAAATAAGTTGTACAGGATACTAGAGGTAGCACCGCCTACCACCATTTCTTTGATCATTGTAAAGCAATGTAGTAAGATCATTTCCTTGACTAGGAAAATTATTTTCCTTTATGATTCTCCCTTAGGGAAAGAAGAGATTGTGGCCACAGCCTCTAGAGTCTAGACAAGGCTCCTCCACAAAGCAACACTAGATGGACAAGGTTGAGGAGGAGTGCAGGGACCTCTTCACCTCACCCACAGGGGTACCTCTACACTGTCCAGTCAAATACTCCATCGATCTAACCTCGGATGCACTACTACTCAATGTTTTAGTGCGAAAAGTCTTGGAAAGTGTACCAAAAATACTTCACGTAAGTCACTAGGTGACGAGTGACCCTAACAACAAGTTGATGGTTGTTGTCGTCTTAGATTTTAAACACAAATAGAAAACCTACAATAAAAGAATATATAATCCAAAACAAAAAGCAACAATATAAAGTATCCAGTATAATAACCCAACTGGAAAGACTATTTTGAATGAATAAATCTTTTATTCATAACACCTCATGAAGGAGATCTATAGATTGGTCTGTAAGTCCCCCTTCATGGGATGGGTCCTTTGATACCCTTGATGCTTCATAGACTGATTCTCTCTCTCAATGTGTCAAAAACCCAAACAAAAGTGAAGAACTCAAAATGGGAGCTCAAGAAAAATGATGATAATGTTGACATCTATTATGATCATGGTGAAGAATGAATGAAAAACCCTCCTTTTTATAGCAAAATATAGTTAACCTCGAAATTGGAGAATAATTAACCAAATTCATATCTAACTACTTGGAATACTTTGTTATATTTATTGGAAAGGGAAACAATATTTAAAATGGTTAAATACATTTATTTAGAAATAATTAACAAATAAAATGATTTATTAATTATTTCGCAAGAAATAAGAAAGGCTTGAAATCAAAATAACTATTAAATAGTGATTTAATAATTATTCTAATAACAAAAATAAGGAAATTTAAATAAATAATGATTTATTTAAATATTCCTAAGGGATTTAGTCAAATGTAACAAGGAATAATTATTAAATAATGATTTAATAATAATTCCTAGAGAACATTAAATAAATAATTATTTATCTAATTATTCTCATGGGGTTTTTTTATTTAAATCAGAAAATAATTTAATAAAAGTGGTTTACTAAATTATTTTCCACAATGAAAGTGATTTTACTATGGTAAAATTAAATCTACATGGTGTATTTTGATCCACCTAGTGAGAAATGGCTAGGTGACCATTTTTTGGTGATAACAGATTGCCCCCACACAAATGAGTGTTAGGAGCAAATCATACGACCGAAATACGTTGTAGATTACACTTCCACGAGACACCAAAAGGGGAGTCAGAGAGAGAGAGAGAGAATTGAAGCAAGTCGAGGACAGACAAATAATGGAGGGGGTGAGACCTATTAAATTGATAGAAGTCTCATTTTATGTGGTAGTACATGAACTCAAATGAGGCGAGGGAGGCATACCCACACCCGCCGAGATAACTGCGTATAAAGAATAATGGTGAACCCAGCAATGTGGGACTGAGCTACAAAGTACATGATACATGATACATGATACACTGGCATCAATGGGCTAAAAAATAATACAATGGATCCCATATACATAATGTGTCTAGAAAAACATAAGCCATGAATATATACAATAACATCTGAGTGCATGAGATACAATGCCCTTCAAGCTGACATGGGGAGGGGGGATCACAACCAAGGAAGCCCTGTTGAATAGGAGAGGTCTCTAAAGATCTAAATGGATCATATGGAGGAGGCATGCATGTTGTGGGCATTGTAAGCGGCAAAAACCAAACCCATCAAATATGCGGAACTACATCAGAGGTTGGATCGACATCTGTGGTCATCTAGGCATGTGGGGGGCTACCTAAAGGGCCGCCACCTCATGAGGTCTAAAACATCTCACACACACCCAGGAATCACTGGGAAATCATCTAGATCCTTGAACTGTCAAGTGTACGAATCTCAATCATGCAATAAGGAAATGATGTCGAGAATGTGAGAAACAATCAAGTCAAAGGGAAATAATGATTCCCTTTTCCTAATCCAAGAAACTGAACAAATATGGAAACTGGAACCAAGGTACACCACCCTCTAGACCACTCTTTTGGAATTAATATGCTGAGGTTGACAGAAGAGAACCCGCTAGAGTTAAGGCAATGATGAATCCTTAACAAAGGCATGAGGGAATATAATAGAGTGACTCATGGATTGACACTAGGGATAATGATGGAAGGAAACAAGATGGATGGCAGACTGAAAAATTCCCTTCTCAGAGCATAATAAAAAGTGGTTGACCTGGCAATGACTGACTCGATTCCAAAGGGGATGATCGATGACTCAAACAGGGGTTCAAGAAAGATGAAGCAAAAGGATTGGAGGCCAAACATAAGTAAAATGAGAGAAATGCGACATGATGATGAATGAAACATTGTAATGGGACTCAAATGGGGACTCAGAATAGACTCCATAAGTACAAGGGTGACACATCTCAGATGCTCTGAATAAGGGTGGCTCGATGATGCTGCCATGTGGGGGAGGCCCTGTGGGGACCATGAAAACATGAGTAAATGATGGTTACTCATAACGAAAATTACCACGCGAGTCAACCAATGGAAAGGTAAAGTGGTACCAAAGTTCGGGTGGCTCAGATGAAGAGATTCGGTTTTAAGAGGCGGAAAAGTGACACCTCATGGAAAAAAATGTCTTCTAGGTGAAGTTTCAAATTACTAAAAACAAAGAGAGACCCATTAGATAACTTGGTGATAGGTTCCAATGGTGCTGATTGTTTTTAACTACGTGGGCTAGTCGTGGAAAGAATATAACACAACCTAACATTCTCCCACTTGTTGTTTTCTTTCCATAGGGGGCCACAAGAGAGCTTAGTCATTTTTCTAATCCTGAAATGCCCATTGTCTCTCTACACCAAGAGAACTTCTCAGAGCTCACAGATTTTTTCAATGCATCTGCAGTATTCTTCAAAGTGTCCACCTTTACTAGCAACACCTTTTTGACTTCTATCATATCCCTCACAAATTGATATTGAACATCAATGTGATTTGTCTTTAAATGATATGCGAGGTTCTTTACCAAGAAAATTGCACTTTGGATGTCACAGTTTATCCTTATACCTCCCTGTACTAACCCCATACTTGAACACAATCTCTGCAACCAAACTGCTTCCTTGATTGCATGAGCGGCTGCCATGTATTCTGCCTCTGTAGTGATAGTGCCACTACAGATTGTTTCTTACTCGTCCAACTAACTGCACCTCCAAATAGGTTAAACACATACCCACTTGTAGATCTTCTCTGATCTAGATCTCCAGCCTAGTTTACATCAACAAAGCCACGAATATCCAACACTCTGTCCAATCTTGGTCTTCCTTGGAAGCACAAACCATAATCACTAGTGCCACGCAAATAGCTGAAAAACCGCTTCACTGTCGTCCAATGCTCCTTTCCTAGTTTTGACATAAACCTGCTCAATACTCCCATTGCATGTGCAATGTCTATTCTAGTATAGACCATTGCATACATCAGGCTACCGACTACACTTGCATATGGAACACGAGACATGTCCTCTTCCTCTTCTTGTGTCTTGGGACACTATTCAGTAGATAACCTCACACCTACAGGAATAGGAACCTTCACCTGTTTACTATTCCACATATTAAACCTCTACAGTATTGTCTCGACATACTTCCTTTGGTTTAATCATAGCTTCCTCTTTTCCCGATCTCTTTTAATTTCCATGCCCAAAATATAGTTTGCAGCACCAAGATCTTTCATGTCGAATTTGGACGACAATTGGGTCTTCAAATTCTGGATAATTTCTTTGTCATTTCCAACCAACAACATGTCATCCACATACAAGACTAGATAAATAACACGGTCACCAATTAATTTAAAATACACACAGTGAACTGCTTTGCTTTTGGTGATGCCAAATCCCCGTATAAATGTATCAAATTTCTGATACCACATTCTTGGTGACTGTTTTAACCTATACAGAGACTTCTTTAACTTGCACACCAGTTCTTTCTTACCCTTCACCGCAAAGCCTTCAGGTTGCTTCATGTAGATTTCCTCTTCCAAATCCCCGTGAAGAAATATTGTCTTCACATCCATCTGTTCTACCTCAAAATCAAAAGTAGCAAAAACAAATAAAAGAAATATAATAGAAGTTACCTTGGCAATAGGAGAAAAAATATCACCAAAATCAATTCCTGACACCTGAGAATAACTTTTTGCTACCAACTGAGCTTTGTATTTATCCACTTTTCCTTCTTCATTTGTCTTCTTTTTTAATACCCATTTACTGCCAATGGGTTTCCTTCCAGCCGGCAACTCCACCAAATCCAAAGCCTCATTTTTGTGCAAAGATGCCATTTCATCAACCATGGCCTCTTTCCAGAGTTTTCCATCCTCTAAATCTATTGCTTCTTTCACATTTCTGGGATCATCATCAGTAATAGACAAAGCAAAATTTGAATAGAAAGTAGATGGACTATACCTTTCTGGCTGCCTTCTTTCTCGAACTGATCTTCTCACACCCAGAGTTTGTGGCTCTTCATCTTCTGATTCCTCCTCTGCTGTAGAGTCTGATTCTTCTTCCTTTAGCTCAAACTCTATCTTCTCAGGTTCCTTTGGTTGGACTTCATGTTTAATAACATATTTTACCTCTCTGAACACCACATCTCCGTTGTACACAACCTTCCATGTGACTAGGTTCCAAAGCTTATAACCCTTTAAACCATCCTTATACCCAATAAAGATGCACTTTTCAGATTTACTATCCAACTTGGTTCGTTTTGCCTTTGGAACATGTACATATGCATCACATCCAAATACTTTCAAATGTAAAAGAGAGGCTTTCTTACCAGTCCATACCTCTTGTGGAGTCTTATCCTCCAATGCTGATGAAGGTGACATGTTGACCAAGTAACATGCAGTATCCACCACCTCTTCCTAGAATTCATGTCCTAACCTGGCACCACTGAGCATGCTTCTTTCCCTTTCCATCAACATCTTATTCATTCTTTCTGCAACTCCATTTTGCTAAGGTGTATATGGAGTAGTCTTATGTTGTGCTATACCACACTTCTTACAGAATTCTTCAAATGCCTTGTTGCAAAACTCTCCACCATTATCTGTCCTCAGCACATTTATCTTCTTCTCTGTCTGATTTTCCACGAGAGCCTTAAATTCTTTAAACTTGTCAAAGGCTTCATATTTCTTCTTAAGGAAATATATCCATGTATTCATTGAGAAGTCATCTATAAATGATACATAGTACACAGACTTACCCACTGATGGAACCTTCACAGGTCCAAACACATCACTATGTACAAGCTCTAATATATGTTTCGCCCTCTTACTACCAGAGGGGAAACTCACCCGATTTCGCTTCCCATATACATTATTTTCACAGAAATCAAAATCCAGAGAGCTATTACTCATACCTTCTACCATACCTTTACCATGAAGTAGTCAAAGACCTTTCTCTCCAATATGTCCAATCCTTTGATGCCACAACATGGTCTTCTCTCCAGAGACCACTAGATTTTCTGCTCCACTTTCAGGAACCACAGAACTGTTGCACCCATCAATAACAGTGCTACCTTGCACCTTGTACAAAGTTCCAATTCAAACTCCCCGCACCAATACCAGTGCTCCCCGAATCATTTTGCAGGTATCCTTCCCGAACACTATTTTTACACCTACATCATCCAACTTTCTTATAGAAATCAAATTTCTGGCCAATACAGGAATTTGTAGAACACCCGAAAGTGTTCTAAACCTTCCACCTTGCAACTTCAACTTTACTTTTCCGCGACTAATAATCCTAGCCTTCCTATCATCCCCCAAGAAGACATCACCACCATCGTATTTCTCATACTCGCAGAACCACTCTCTATGGGGAGTGAAGTGAAAGGATGCACCTGAGTCAATCAACCATGCCTCATGATCTACATGTGTACTTGAAGAAGCCAAGTACACATCCCCACCTTCATCTGAGGTGGTTTTCGCCTCTGCAGAAGGAGCATTATCAAATCCCTTTCCTTTATCAGGAGCTTTAGATTTACACTCCCTTCTGAAGTGCCCTTCCTTTCCGCATTTCCAGCACACCACCTTTATAGGTTTTCCTGGAGATTTAGATCTCCCTCTAGATTTAGATCTCCCACTCGATGACTTATTTTTGTTTCTCTTCTGGGACCATCCTCATACAAAAAAGGCATCACCATTCTAGCTCTCCATATTTTTCCATCTCATCTCCTCTGTCAGCAAGGCTGAGACTATTTCATCAAACGGCAAGGTAGTTTTATTGCTACCTATTGCAATAACCAGACTATCCCACGAATTTGGTAGAGAACACAACAAACTAATGCACTTATCTTCATCTAAAATTTTAATATCAACATATACTAACTGACTTACCACAGTATTAAATGCATTCAGATGCTCTGTCACTAAGTCTCCATCTTTCATCCTCAGGTTATACAGCTTTTTCTGCGGGAACAGTTTATTCACCAAAGACTTAGATTGGTACAAAGTCCCTAACTTGTCCCACAAAGCCTTCGTCGTAGCTTCCCCTGATACATTTAGCAATATTGAATCTGAGACACACAATCGTATTGTGCTCTTTGCTTTCCGATTCAACTTCTTCCATTCTTCATCTGACACTCTCGTTGGTTTAGTACCTGGATCTACCACAATCCACTGATCTTTATCCATCAACAGATCCTCCATCTTGAGTTTCCACAACTCAAAACTCTGACCATTAAATTTCTTGATCTCTATCTTCCCACTGTTCGCCATCTTCTTTCACCACCAAAATCGATCTCACAGATCTCCCACTAAACAAGCTCTACAATAGGCCTGAGCGAAACCCCTCAGCAATAAAGACGTCCCTTTGAAGCCAAAACTGCTCTACTACCAAATGTAGGTTTTAACCCCGTACAGAAATTACCTGCATATGAATTCTAAAACACAAAAAATAAACAATGTGAGAGCATAACACATAAAACACATATACATAGATATTAAACCCCAGGATCCCAAAGCCAAGACTACCAACTTGATTTTTCATTATGTTCCTTTCAATGTTGTAATACATATTTATACATGCCGAAACATCCAATACCATGGACCGAAAACCATCACGTCCAATACCATGGACTGAAAACTATCGCGTCCAAAAACATGTGCAAAAATCATGCACAAAACCATAGGTGGGTCTGCCCAACCTAACATTGATCCAAATTGGATCCATCAAGAATGATTAACAGAGCCATGGTTGTACCAGGTCAGGATAGACTTCAAATAATTTAAAACAGTAATCAAAAACACCTCTAAACCATTGCCAATGGCAGCCAGCGTGGAACGACAAGGACCTTGGTCAAAGCACATTGACCGAGGCCCATGGAGACTGTGCGGAAGGTGAAATTAGCCCCTCGGAGGCCTGGATCGAGAAACAGAGGCATTTTTTTAGCGTGATTAGTGTTTGGGGCGAAAACCCTCAAAATGGAGAAGCTCTGAGCACTCGGTCGCGTGGCAGCTGGGAAAACCGTGGGACAAAAGGCTAAGTGCTAAAGGCGGGACCCACTCCAAAAATCGACGGTATTGATCAGGGGAATCCATGGGCGGTAAGCAGTTTTGATGAAAAAGGAGTGATTCCACTCAGCGCATAACGCGTGGCAAGCGGAGGAGAGAGAGAATTGCCACTTATCGTGTGCTAATGGTCGAGCTAGTCAACTGCGCGAGACGAGCAAATGGCGACAGATCTGGGGGCTCCAGATCTAACAGCTAATATCACGCCCAATGGAGAGGACAAAATTGACGGGGGATTAAGCCACAATATGAAAGAATTTGAAGTTCGAATTGACCACCATAGTGGCAAATGACTCATTCCGTAATGTAAATAAAGAATTGAACCGACAAGGCAAGCTGGCCCAGTTCGCGGAAGGACAAGTGGTCACTCCCTGTGAGCCTAATGATGACGCCAAGAACAAGGAACTCCAACTGCAGCTGCAAGCAGGCGATCCAACGAAGGTGGAAGAGGAACCAAATTGCCATGAGCTCGAATGGTTTAAAGCCATGAACAGAGAACATAAAGGACACCAAGGAGTCGAGAACCGAAAGATGGAACTGTTGGAGAGGTAAATCCCCTCTATGGATAGAGGCGATCCCTACTAGCCCAGAACGAGTCTAGCAACAATCAATCAATGCTACTATGCAAGCTCCTAATTGCAATTACAAGGTAGGCAATGAACACCTACTTGGATTCCAGCGCTATTGTTTGATGAAGAGATGTCGCTCTCGCTCCTTTGCTCTGGTCGGTCACAATCCTCCACTATCCTCGTGGATGGACACCTGCACATGCAAAGAGAAAACAAACACAAGCGTGAAATCTAATAAAATAAATTATACATCAGTCAGAAAGGATGTAATTCACATTAACCATTACAAAGACAAATGAGAATGGAACCATAACAGTAGTCATCTATTATTTATTAATCAAAATCAGAGAAAGGTACAACCAATGTTCTAACGTTGAGTCCTTCTCAAGAGGGTCCAGCCAGCAAGTCTCATAGGCATTCACCCTTGGAGGTAGATCTCCCAAGACAAACAACTCTCTCTCTCTCACAAGACAACAAAACTTCACAACGTTCCTTAAGCTCTCTAGCAATCCACACTTAACACACCAACTGCCTATTAGGAGCAGCATTAAAAACACTATGAATTCCACTCTGTCAAAAACTATTCCCCCAAAAACTAACTGCTCATGGCAATGGTAGAGGTTTAAGTAGGAGAAGGAGTCTCCATGAAAGGTGGGAGGATGAGCTTATCTCCAAGGAAGGTCGCTCAAATGATGAAACAAACATGCCAGAGAAGGGAGGGCGACATTTACAAGGCCAACAACCAGGTCTGGAGTCATCTGGAGGGTCGGTTGTTAGAACAAACTCGCCCAAACTGGATCAGCGCGGGTCCATAACTGCACTGGTGCACTGACATCGCAGCTGAATAACAAATAAGTTCATGTCAATGCGATCAGATATGAATAACAGACATGCTGGTTCAACAAATTCGACCAGCGCGGGAAACAGGTGTACTTCCGCGCTGGCAGCGCGTTCGATATGTTATGGAGCGCCCATCAGCGCGGTTATTTTGACAAAAGTCGCATTGATAACAAAACTTTGCCAAAGTGGGTCATTTGGCAACATTAGAGAGCATGAGCATGATTAACTTGGACTCATGACATAGTAGGAAGACTGACAGGGAGAGAGTGACAAATTACTATGTAACAGGAACACCAAAGACAAAAGACAGAGAAGAGAAGAACCAGTAAGGAAAAAAGCAGAAAGAAGACAAAGGGCCGAGCTGACCAAAGGTAGCTTCAAGAAATAGAGAGCTTGAGAGACTCAAGCCATCCCTGAAGGGATCTGTCAGACCAAAGAGGTCAAAGAACTAGCAAAGAAAAGAGTCTGTGTACTCTAGTGGTTTGGGGAATCCAAGAACCACCCTGCCAAGCCAATCTATTTCAGGAGACTCATATTGAGCTCCTTCATTGTAATTCCCTGCTTCAAGACACAATAAAAAGAAGGCCATCACTAAGAGCTGGACCGGAGATGTATCCCTAGAGGATAGGGTGAACTCCTTATTAATTTCTTGTGTTATTGTATTTGCTTACTGTATTTATCTGTTGTTTTCCCTTTTAAGTGTCTATGTATTTGCAATCTGATCGATCCGTTGCGTAAATAACTTAGACACACCAACACATTAGTCTGTAATACCTTAATTTAGTAAATTCTTAACTGAGATCACTCATAGGGTGATTATCAGATCGAGTGGTATCAGAGCTTTAGGTTGTAAGGTTAGACAAGCTTGTGTTGGTTTAGCTGTTGAATGCTCACTAGATCAAAGCTCAAATTAGGAGAAGGAGAGTTGGTCCAAACTAATCCTAAAATTAAGAGAGTCTATCCTCGAAAAAAAATGTTAGAGGAATGTTTTGTGGGGCCAGACCCTCAATTCATGGAAAGTTTCCTAGCTAGAAAATCTATGGTAGAAGAAATGTATAGGGACTTTAGAAAGCATAAGGATGAAGATTCATCAGGTTCCAAACAAGATAAAGAAGAAGAAGAATATCATAACCGTGACCACTCAAAAGGAAAAGGGAAAGAGGAAAACTTTATCATGCCTCCTAATAGCCCTGTGCATAATAAGAAAGCATCTTTGATCAAGCTAGATGTTAAATTTGACTTGCATATATATGATGGAGAGATAAATGCTGAAAAGTTGGACAATTGGATTAGACAAATTGATGTGTATTGTAGAGTACAGAACATTGATTCAAACAAGAGAAAAAATTAGCTGGCAAGCCTATGCCTAGGAGGCACTGCCTTGGTTTGGTGGGAAGGCAGAACCCAAGCTGACATGAAAAGACATGGTAAGATTATCTCTATTTGGAGTGATTTTGTTTCTGCAATCAAGAAGCAGTTCTATCCATTGGCCTACATGCAACAAGCCATGATGAGTTGGCAAACTCTTCAGCAATTGAAAGGGCAAAGTGTGCAAGGGTACACTCAAGAATTTAGAAAGATAGCATTGATTCTAGGGATCTCATTAGACTCACCAGAGACTCTTTTGAGGTACATTGGTGGTCTACACAGCTACATGAGCCATACCATCCTCATGTTTAATCCCACTAGTATAGATGAGGTATTTGTACAAGCTACTCATCTAGAGGCTAAAGGAAAGAATGGAAATCCAGAAGTTGGGGGACCATCCCAACCCACTGCAAGCAAGAGCAAGGAGAAAAGAAAGCAAAAGTGGAAAGCAAGGAAGGCTAACACTGCACAGAAAGGCAAAGCTTCATGCACTCACCGTAAAAAGGATGGGCATGATGATGAGCATTGTTGGATTCTGCATCCAGAGCTAAGACCTAAGAAATCCGAGGGCAAGAAGAAGTAGACTGTTGCACCTATTCAAAAATATTTGGGGTCAGACTCGGGAGATGAAACAATCATTGCAATAATTCTAAAGGTAAGAATTCTAAAGCATCTACTAGTAATTCTGCTCAATCTATTATTGATGAAGAACATGAGAGAAAAAGGCATGAGCTTTTCCTTATTCGAGTTATTTCCAAACATCAAAAGATTGATACTTTGTTTGATAGTAGCTCACAAGTAAATTTGATTTCTGAGGCAATTGTAAAGAAATTGGAATTAGAAACTACACCTCACATGAAACCATACCCATTAGGATGGTTGAATGATAAAGCACAACTACAAGTGACTAGACAGTGCAAACTCAAGTTTTCTTTTGGGTTAGCATTTGTAGATGAGGTTGAGTTAGACATAATTCCTTTGGATATATGTGGAAATTTTTTAGGGAGTCCTTACTTGTATGATAGAAAATCCATTTTCTATAGAGGTAAGAACAAGTATCTACTTGTTAAATATGGAATCGAATACTTTGTAAGAGCTCATAAGCTCAAGAATAATTATACTCTCATAAACTCAAGGCAGATGAAAGAATGATAAATTCATGCAAACAATTCTTACTAATGGTTGTAAAGGAAAAGAAACCAGATAAAACCAATGTATTTGAGGGTTATAATGCTAAGCAGCAAGCTGATATAGAAAAGATTGTTTTAGAGTATGATGTCCTATTTCAAGAACCTAAAGGTATGCCACCCAAAAAGGAAATAGTACATGATGTTATTTTTGCAGCAAGATGCTCCACTGCCTAACATTGGAATGTACAGGTTGTCTGTTTTAGGGAACGCTGAAATCAAGAGGCACGTGCAGGAGTTGCTCGAGAAGGGGTTCATCAGGCCTAGCACATCACCAAGTGGGTCACAAATCATTTTGGTGAGAAATAAAGATGGCTCATGGAGAATGTGCATTGACTACTGAACACTGAATAAGATAACAATCAAAAAACGTTATCCCCTTCCTCGCATAGATGATCTTTTAGATCAACTGAAGGAAGTTGTTTATTTCACCAAGCTGGACTTGCACAATGGATACCATTAGGTCAAAGTTGCAGAGCAAGATGCATGGAAGACTGCTTTCAAGACAAAGCAAGGATTGTATGAGTGGTTGTTTATGCCTTTTGGCTTGACCAATGCCCCTGCTACTTTCATGAGATTAATGAATGATGTACTCAGGCCTTTTCTTGATGATTTTGTTATTGTATATCTGGATGACATTCTGATTTTTAGTAAAACGTCAAAGGAACACTTAAAGCATGTTAAGCAGACATTAGATGTTTTGAAAAGAGAAAAACTTTATGTTAAACTCTCAAAACGTGAATTTGGCAAAACATCTCTAGATTATTTGGGTCACATAGTAGGGGGTGGTGAATTGAAAATAGATCCCTCTAAAGTGGCAGTCATTGTAAACTGGCCTAAACCCAAGTCTGCGACAGAAGTGAGAAGCTTCTTAGGAGCAGCACAATATTGGAGGAAGTTTATCTCTAACTTTTCCTCAATTGCAGCTCCCTTATATGCTTTGACAGGATTGAACAAGGTGTTTCAGTGGGGAGGCAAACATCAGAAAGCCTTTAACACCTTGAAAGAAAAGATAAGTAAAGCACCTATACTAGCACTGCCTGATCTACAAAGACCATTTGAGATCCAAACAAATGCCAGTGACTATGCCATGGGAGCAGTGTTGACACAACACGGTAAACCCATATGTTATCATTATGAGACTTTTAATTCTGCAGTAGTTAACTATCCTACATATGATAAAGAATTGTATGCATTAGTTCAGAGTGTGAAAAAGTGGAAACATTATTTAATGGGCAAAGAGACAGTAATACATACTGATCATCAACCAATTAAATATCTGCACTCCCAAACTAAGTTGCAACAATCAAGACACTATAGAAGGATAGGTTTTCTACAACAGTTTCATTTGGTCATCAGATATAAAAAGGGCATACATAACAAAGTTGCAGACATGTTGTCTAGACCCATTTTAAATGCATCTACTATACTTAAGCATAATTATGTACTACATGAAACCTACATTGAACAATATGCTCAAGATATAGACTTGAAAGATGTATATGCAACTTTGAGTCAAGGAAAAAAGGTAGAAGAATTGGATTATCATTTGAAGGACCGGCTCTTATATCATTGTGGGAAACTCTGCATTCCACAAATAGAGAGAGTAAAGATAGTTAAAGAAGCACACACTTCTCTGATATCAGGTCACTTTGGGGTAAGTAAAACAGTTGCACAGCTGCAAAGATTTTGTTATTGGCCGAAAATGAATGAGACAGTTTCTAGATATGTAAGAGGGTGTACTATGTGTGCTAAAAGCAAAGCCCAGCAATAGAAAAACTAGGCTTGTACACTCCATTACCAGTTCCTTCTCACCCTTGGGAAAGTGTTTCCATGGATTTTGTTGGAGGACTGCCTAAGTCTAGAAAAGGTCATGATTATATATATATGGTTGTGGATAGGTTCAACAAAATGTGTATTTTGATACCTTGTAATAAACAGATTACAGTTGAACAAACTGCAAAACTATTCTTTGAACATGTATGGGTTCATTTTGGATTACCCACTTCTATTATATCTGATCGAGACACTCGATTTGTGGGGAAGTTTTGATCAAGTCTGTGGGAGCTGATGGACACCCAACTGAAGAAAAGCACAGCTTTTCATCCACAAACCGATGGCCAGACAGAAGTAGTTAACAAGACAGTGGTCCAGTTACTCAGAGGATATTGCAGCAAACATCCTAAGCTTTGGGATGAACACTTGTGTTATGTTCAGCATGCTTACAACAGAGCAAAACACTCTTCTACACAGAGATCTCCTTTTGAGACCTGTTTTCGTTTGATACCAAGGTCTCCTTTGGATTTTGTCTTTTGTAAAATACCACAGTTGATGGACATAGTGATGTGGACAAGGCAACTAGGTTCATTGAACAGATCCAGGAGATCCACCAGGAAGTACAAGAACAGCTGGAAAAGAGCCAAGCTAGATACAAGGCTAGGCATGACAAGCATCTGGTGGAGCATAGTTTTCAAGTTGGTGACCAAGTTTGGTTGTATATCAGCAAGGACAGGATGCAAGGTGAAGGTAAAAAGCAAAAGCCTATCAGATATGGACCTTTTAGGATACTTGAGAAGATTGGTGAAAATGCTTTTTGCCTTGATATACCAGCTTACATGCACATCTACTCAGTCGTAAATGCAGATTGCTTGAGATTGTTGAACCGTCTCTAATTGAGGATCCTGAAGAGCAGAGTCAATTGCCTTCCATTGATGACCTACTACCTGAATATCTTAATGAATTGCAGGAAAACACAGTGCTGGACAGGAAGGTGAGGACGACACGCAGAGGAGATGTTGAGTACCTCAGAATTGGGCTCAAAGGTTCAAAGTCAAGCAGTGCAAAGTGGATTGAGATTGGGCAAGTGAGACAATAGTACCCTCACTTAGTCGATGCTTGAAAGAAAACCATCTTTTGGTGGTCCAAAAGCTTTTCAGTGGGAAGATCATGATCCAAATTGGATCCATAAAGAATGATTAACAGAGCCATGGTTGTACCAGGTCGGGACAGACTTCAAAGAATTTAAAACAGCAATCAAAAACACCTCTAAACCAGTGGCAATGGCAGCCAGCGTGGAATGACGAGGACCTCGGTCAAAATGCGCTGACTGAGGCCCATGGAGACTGCGTAGGAGGCGAAATTAGCCCCTAGGAGGCCCGGATCGGGAAACAGAGGCAATTTTTGATGCATCGCTGGGCAAAAACCCTCAAAATGGAGAAGCCCCGAGCACTCGGTTGCGTGGGAGCCGGGAAAACCGTGGGACAAAAGGCTAATCGCTAAAGGCAGGACCCGCTCCAAAAATCGACGGTATTGATCGGGGGCATCCATGGGCGATAAGCAGATTTAATGAAAAAGGAGAGATTCCACTCAGCGCCCGACGCGTGGCAAGCGAAGGAGAGAGAAAACCACCACTCATCGCATGCTAACGGTCGAGCTAGTCAACCGCGCGGGATGAGCAAATGGCGTCGAATCTAGGGGCTCCAATCTAATGGTTGAGATCACACCTGATGGAGAAGACGGAATTGACGGGGGATTAAGCCGCGATATGAAAGAATTTGAAGT
Source organism: Pinus taeda (assembly GCA_000404065.3). NCBI lineage: Eukaryota > Viridiplantae > Streptophyta > Pinopsida > Pinales > Pinaceae > Pinus > Pinus taeda. The sequence goes on along the minus strand of APFE031449240.1, from coordinate 6,950 downwards.
CTGAATTGATCACAACAGTGGCAAATGACTCATTCCATAACGTAACCAAAGAATTGAACTGACGAGGCAAGCTGGCGCAGTTCGCGGGAGGACAAGTGGCCACTCCCTGTGAGCCTAATGATGACGCCAAGAACAGGGAACTCCAAGTGCAGCTTCGAGCAGGTGATTCGACGAAGGTTGAAGAGGAACCGAACCACCATGAGCTCGAATGGTTTAAATCCATGAACAAAGAATAGAAAGGACACAAAGGAGTTGGGAACCGAAAGATGGAACATCGAAGACAGAAGACAAAGAAGAGAAGAACCAGTAAGGCAAAAATCAGAAAGAAGATAGAGGGTCGAGCTTACCAAAGGCAGCGTCGAGCACTAAAGAGCTTGAGAGACTCAAGCCATCCTTGAAGGGATCTGTCAGACTAGAGAGGTGAAAGAGTTTCCAAAGAAAAGAGTCTGTGTATGCTAGTGGTTTGGGGAATCCAAGAACCACCCTGCCAAGCAAATCTGTTTCAGGAGACTCATATTGAACTTCTTCATTGTAATTCTCTGCTTCAAGACACAATAAAAAGAAGGCCACCACTGAGAGCTAGACCAGAGATGTATCCCTGGAGGATAGGGTGAACTCCTTATTAATTTCTTGTGTTCTTGTATTTTCTTACTGTATTTCTCTGTTGTTTTCCCTTTTAAGTTTCTATGTATTTGCAATCTGATCGATCTGTTGCTTAAATAACTTAGACACACCAGCACATGAGTCTGTAATACCTTCATTTAATAAATACTTAACTAGGATCACTCATAGGGTGATTATCAGATCAAACATAGGGTCCAAAACCAAAATTTTCTGGGGCGTTGTCCCAGACCCCATAAAGTGGGGTTACAGGTACCCCTCAAACCCCTTGTGACCCCCCCCCCTCTAACCCCCAGTTAACTACGTGGGCTAGTCATGGAAAGAATATAACACAACCCAACAAATCTGTGATCATATAGGCATGTTGGGGGCTACCTAAAGGGCCACCAGCTCATGAGGTCTGAAACATCTCACACACACCCAGGAATCACTGGGAAAATCGTCTGGATCCTCGAACCGTCAAGTGTATGAATCTCAATCATGCAATAAGGAAATGATGTTGAGCATGTGAGAAACAATCAATTCAAAGGGAAGTAATTAATCCCTTTTCCTAATCTGAGAAACCAAACAAATATGTAAACTGGAACCAAGGTGCACCACTGTCTAGACCACTCTTCTGGAATAAATGTGTTCAGGTCAGCGGAAGAGAGCCAGCTAGAGTTAAGGCAATGATGAATCCTTAACAAAGGCATGAGGGAATATAGTAGAGTGACTCATGGATTGACACTAGGGATAATGATGGAAGGAAACAAGATGGATAGCAGACTGACGAATTCCCTTGTCAGAGCATAATAAAAAGTGGTTGACCTGGCAATGGCTAACTTGATTCCAGAGGAGATGGTCGATGACTCAAACGGGGGTTCGACAAAGACAAAGAAAAAGGATTGGAGGCCAAATATAAGTAAAATGAGAGAAATGCGACACGGTGATGAATGAAACACTGTAATGGGACTCAAATGGGGACTCAGAATAGACTCCATAAGTACAAGGGTGACACATCTCATATGCTCTGAACAAGGGCGGCTCGATGATTCTGCCACGTGGGGGAGGCTCGGTGGGGACCATGAAAACATGAGTAAATGATGGTTACTCATAACGAAAATTGACATGCAAGTAAACCAATGCAAAGGTAAAGTGGTAGCAGAGTTTGGTTGGCTCAGATGAAGAGATTCAGTTTTAAGAGGCGGAAAGGTGGGACCTCATGGAAAAAATGTCTTCCGGGTGAAGTTTCAAATTACTAAAAACAAAGAGAGACCCATTATATAACTCGGTGATACGTTTCAATGGTGTTGACAGCTTGTCAAATGGAGCTACGGTTTGGTTGCAATGGGCGACAGAAAAAACTAGGGTATTTCCTGTAAAAGGGCTTTTTGCCTCCAAATCCAATTCATTTGAATATTTATCTATGGAGAATTTGGAGAGGAGGAAAAGGCCCTAAATCTTGTGGAGATTGTAGCGGACAAACCGACCATTGGAATCAAGATCTGCAAGTTGGAGGTAGGTGGCCTAATCATACTCATCATTTTTAGTGGTTTATATTTTCAAATTAGGGCTTCAGCTATCTGTTGGGGACCCCTTCTCATCCTCACGGTCGCAACACACTTTTTGGGGCTTAATAATCTGCGCTCTTGAGCACAAAATTGGGGCCCACAAGTGTATTTAGCATAGTTTTGAGGGAAAAAATTGTGATCTGGGTTGAGAAGATGGGCAGGACTGGTGTCCTACTGGAAGCTAAAGCTGAGTTGAGGTCATGAATGTATTTTGTACACTTGACTGAAAAAACATAATGGTGTCTTCTAGGTATGACAGAATTAAAGATATTATGGCGAGAATGATATTTTGAGGCCCTTCGTGCTGAGATTCAGGGGAATCAAGTAGTGAGAGGGATGTTGGCACGATATGGTGTGCTAAAGTTCTTAGAGAACCCTTTGATGAGAGCTGGTGAGCCCTTGTTATCGAGGATAGTGAGTTACTGGGACCCAGATCAAGAGGCCTTGAAGGTACAAGGGCACAGGATCGAGCTCACAATCCAAGACATATATTTTCTTACAGGACTTCCCCCTTGGGAGTGGTAGGTGAGATACATCTAGTGCTTCCTCGTGGGAGGCATATTGATGAGTTTGTTTAGCATGATTATGTACAGGGTAGTCGTGAAAAGGGCATGACCATTCGGGTTGATGGCTTGGAGAGGCTTGAGACACGAGCTATAGCCACAACGGTACTACAGATCTATGGTAGCCATGCCTTCCACCATACCACTAAAGGGCAGATGATGTTGGTGGAGAGTGTGTTGTTAGGGACCTACTATGGGTGGGCCCAGATGATGTTATCGTCGTTGAAACGATAGTTGACATTATGCAGATGGAGGACCAATGATAGTTATTCATTTGGGACAATCTTATGCTCACTCTTCTTTGAGAAGATCCCCATTATACGACCTCAAGTTCAGATCCATGATGGGGGCCCACAGGAGCCCAAGATGCACCTTTGGGGGTAGCTACTGATATAAGGAGGTGGAGGGGTAGTCGAAGGAGTGTTCTGGCCTAACTTTTCCACTCATTGGGACCATATGCCACTAGACATAGATGACTATCCATATAGTGACATGAACTATTAGGGGGATCCTGACTTATCACTTCCACCAGGACGAGCATGGGGCCTAGATGGTAAGTGAAATTTGCTATATATTTGGTTCATTTTTAGTTTAAGAAATATGTGTATGTGGTATTGATTTATAAACTTTGTGGTATGCAGATATAGCACCAGTGAGGTTGGAAGGATATGCAGGACAAGTTGCAGCGCCTGAGGCTATAGATCAGGGGGAACCTCATCACGACAGAGACCAGATGATGGTGCTCTACTAGAGGATCTTCAACGTAGATACAACATATTACTGACCGGGGTGACAAAGCCTGGTGGCAAGAACTAGAAGAATGGTATACAGATGAGTGCACAAGTCTTCCCCTAGAGTGGCAAGGAATCACGCGGTGTCTTGCTATGGCCGTTTAGGTAATACGAGATCTACGGGTTGGGGGATGGAGCTATTGGCTCAAGAATCTCCAGATAAGAGTGATTAGGCATAGGGACATGTGGGTCCCCATTTTTGTTTTATGATAACATGCCAATGAGCATGTCAGATGTATTTAGATTAGTGGACTCAAAACACTATATGATGATAGATATTTATGATTACGCATATTTTTGTGTGATGATGGTGGTTTGCCATTTGTTTATGGATGTCTTCACACATGTGATAAATGAAAATTTATAATTTTATTTGTAATGGTATCCACATGGTGATTTTGGGCTCTAGGCACATGATTGAATGAAATGGATTCAAATTCACGCATCAAAAGCTTAACTCGTAGATATTTTCTAAATAAGACAAGATTATGCACACAATAAACACCATTCAATTGCATGACGAGTAACAAGGAATCTAGACAAACATGAAGGTGGAGGATGTTATAGTCAAGGGCATCGACAAACAAACATATCACAGCATCATATTCAGTCTGGTTATTGGTGGCAGATCCAATGCAAATGCCGTTGGAGTGGACTAACGAATGCAAGGGGGTGAAAATGGCCCAAGGTACCAAGGCAAGATTCCTGGTGAAGCAACTCGCACCATTGGCAAAACCGATATAAGGTGTGGATGATGGATCCATATAAAAGACACAAGAAGATAATGTGTAAGAATGTGGAGGATGTAAACAACCTAAATGCAAGAAGAAAGACAGATATATGCGCATTTTTCTAGGAAATGTTATGGGCAAAATTTCTTGAGGTAAAGTGCAATTCGAGGATTGGGAAGGATTTCTCCTTCTGGATCCTCTAATATGTATGCTCCCTTTCCCAAACACTTATGGATGATATAAGGCCCTATCCACAATGGTTCAAACTTTCCACGCCCCAAGACATCATGAGCTTGGTCATACATGAGAACAAGGTCGCCATCATGGAAGGTATGAGGGTGGACTTTGTGCTCATACTCAGCTTTGGTGCGCTTTTTGGCTGCTTCGGTGGTTTACAATGCAACACGATAGTCTTTGTAAGCACACTAAACCATGATAATTCATTGTTCCAAGGGTTGGGTGTCCATGAGGATTTCGATGATAAGGTGAAGGGAATGGATTTTACACTCGATTAGTAAAACTGACTCCTCCCCAAAAACAAGGTGGAAAGGAGTGAACCCATTGCGGTCTTGATAAAAGTTCTATAGGAACACAAAGAAGGGAAGATCATTAAATTCCAATTGGACTTATGTTCATTCACCGTCCGTTGAAGCATAGTCTTAAGGATCTTGTTGACATCTTCAACTTGGTCATTGCCTTGAGGATAATAAGATGATGAAGATTGATGTTCAAATCTGAATAGAGAAGATAGATCATGCCATACCTCATCTTCAAAGTGTCGGCCACAGTCAGAGACTAATTCTTTCGAAACCTAGAATCAAGCAATAACATGGTTAAAAGAGAAGAGGGTTCCAGTAGTAGTGGTATTATTGAACATTAGCATGGCTTCAGCCCATTTGGTAAAATATTCAATAACCACAATAATATACTTGTGGTTATTAGCAGATGGGGGTTGACACTCCATAAGTTCAATAGCACATTTATATAAAGGACCGGATGCGACAACTGGACGGAGGGGAGCAGGTGGAGCTCGTGCCTTAAGGGTGTATAACTAGATATTGGGACAATGTTTGACTACCACAATACAATCACTAAAGAGAGAAGGCCAAAAGTACCTGGCATGCATGATTTTCTGGGAAATGGCCATTCCATAGAGGTGGCCACCAAAAGCGTCACCATGGCAGGCATTAAGCACTTGCTCAGCTTTAGGAAGGGCGAGACAATGACCAAGGACAATATTGACACCACTGTTATAGACATCATCATCGATGAGGAGGTAGTGGGGGGCTTGATGACAAATACACCGTCGATCATCACAATTGAGATGGGGGGTTAATTTCTAGGTTTCCAAATATGTAAGGATGTCAACACACTGTGGATAATATTAGGTAATGGAGAAGAAGTGTTCATCTGGAAGATCATCATTAACCAGCGGATCAGGTGCACCGTTGGGGAATTCATAAGTGAGTTCGGGTGAAGCCAAACCTTTCTTACTTTTGGGCATGACAAACTCAATATCGTATTCTTGAAGGATAACAATCCAATGGGCATATTTCCCGTTGATGATCCATCGACTCAATAGGAAATCCATGTGGTTGGAATTTTCACAACTTTGGTGGTATGCGAAGGATATAATGGCGGAGTTTCTGAATGGAGAACACGATAGCCAACACTAGATTTTCTTTGTGGGAATAGGACATAGGGGAACCGTTGAGGTTCTTACTAACATAGTATATGACATGCTCCATACCCGTATAATCCTCCTATATGAGGACCCCAGCAACCGAATAGGTGGATGCAGAGATGTACAAGATGAAATCCCTTTCAAAGTTTGGTGGACTAATCAAGGGAGCAGAAGTGAGGGCACGTTTAAGGGCATCGAAAGGTTGTTAAGCTTGGTCATCCCAAACAAATGGAATGGTAGATCGAAGGAGTCTAAGGAACCTATGATTTGTTGTGGCATAGTCACGAACAGACCGACAAAGGAATTTAGCTTTGCCTTGGAGGATTTGTAATTAGCGAAGAGTACAAGGAGGAGGAAGTTCAAGGATAGCTAGGAGGAAGTTCAAATATTGCTTGAAATTTGAGTGGGTCAAGAGTGATACCATCTTTGGACACAATGAAGCCCAAAAGGTGGTTGGTGTTATCACCTAGAACTGCAGTCACATGTACATAAATGTTGTCCAAAAAATTTCATTGTCAAAAATAGGTGTCAAATGGTTGTTGTCCTATGTTTGTTACTTAGGGATCATGTTTTAGAAAATTATTGATGTAAATCATTTTCAAATACCGTTAGTCATCCTCCATCATGATTGTATAAGGCATGTCTTATCTTGCTTATGTCACTGGCCCTTTTCGCATTTCCGCAGCGCAGTTTTATTGGTTGATTTGGCAGTGCAATGATGTTTTAGCTTTTTCGCAGCGTGTCAGTAACCAGCCATTTCGTAGTGCATTTTGATAATTTATAACTATCTGCGCTACGAAATCGCAGATTCGGGGATTTTGTAGCGCAGATTCTTAAAATGTCATGTCTGGGGGGATGAGTCAGTGTGTCCGTCCGTTTATTGTCAGTTGGCGTCCTTTCCAAGCGATTATGAGCCATCATTCCACCAATAAGTTCATAGCCACGCACATAAAAATCATTCAAATGGTTTTGTAATGCATGGTAGTGTTATGATGTTTGTTAATGATGCA
>APFE031449221.1:4926-44156 GCA_000404065.3 Pinus taeda | reverse complement strand
TCTTCCTTTGCACTACGGGCACCATCTTTTCTATATTCCGGCACATGAAAAATGGAATGTTCATCATTCGTACTCGGGTAAAATGCATCAACAAACAGATATGGTACGAATATAAACGTGAAAATCTGCCCTCACAAGTAAAATAACGCATAATAAGCCTCATCAAGGGTGCATACTCCTCCCTTAAGAATCTGAAAGGAAAAACAACAGTAAGGTGTCTCATGCATCCGGGTTTGATGTATGGTTGATAATGAAATTTGCCTAGTAGCTTGCGCTTGGTCCACTCTTCCCCAACATTTGGTATCCCGGTGGCTTGAGCAACAACCTCGGGTGATAGTGTGAAGTCCACTCCTGCAAGGTTCACATGACCATTGTGAAAATGTAGGACAAACAAGCGGACTAATTCTCTGTGATGTTGAATTTGTGAGATCCTCTCACAATACCCAAAACATGATTGGTACCGAAAACAGGACATTGCAAGTGGACAGGCTTGCAAATAAGCCAAGGAAGTGGGCTCCTCTCTAACATGCCGACCACCTTTACCACCCTTGTGATGCCTCCGAGGCACTTCTTCCTTCGGTGTTGATTCACTGTCATAACTCTGCTCATAATCTGATTCGGTTTCTGACATGGTTTTGAAGACAGGATGGCTGATATGTATCTGTTGACTGTGCACACAATTGGTTGCTGTTTGACTTTTTCAAATGCTGTTACCAAGGGGACATAAAGACAAGGGAATTGTTAGGGAAAGGGAAACATGAAGGAATTAGGGGAAATGAAAATAATGAGGAATTTATGGAAGGAAAAGGACATATGAAATTATGATGTTGTAGGGTTTTGGGGTGAAGTAGGTTTTGGGACTAAGTAGGGTTTGGGATTTTGTGAAGGGATATCATGGAATTTTATGGGAAATTTGAAAAGAAATGCTGATGAATATGGGGGAAAAAAGGAGGATCAAAATGGGAAAACCTTGGGCAGCATATCACTTTGAAACCCTAGCAAACTTGGTCTTTAAATTTACACACCAACTTAGGGTTTTTTGCTTTTAAGTTTCATGGCATATTTGTCATATTTCTTTCACATTCATCTTGCAAAAAACAAAATAGCCATGGAAAAGAGCTTACTTGTATCTTGCTTGAGCTAAGAGAGGTTTTTGTGTGCTTGCTGGCAAGTTACAGGGCGAAAAACCCAACGCGTAGCGCGCCTTGCCCAACGCTTAGCGCCCCTTCAACGCATAGTGTCCTTGTAAAATTACACTGCGAAAACCTTCCTGACGCGTAGCGCGCTACCAAAACTGCCCTCTTTGCTCAAGAACTCATAAAATCGCCTTTGCAAGGTTTCACTTAGCTTGTGAGAGGCAAATGAGTTGCAAATGAAGAATGATGTGCTTTTATAGGCTTCTTTTAAATTTTCATTTGCCCAAAACCCACTTTATAATGTTTTGAGTTTTGACACTTTTTGAATTTAATTGGCTCTGACTTTTGGTTTCTTTTCTTTGAAAAATTGGTTGAAATGATGATTTCTTCTGAAATTTTTTGCAGGGATAGCTTCTAAGGTGCTTTGGCAAAGGAGACCAAGGCTGCACTTTGACATTTGGAGAGTTTTAAAATTTGAGAATTTTTACAAAAAATGAGAAAATGACCTTTGTTTTTCAAAAACAGAGTTTTGAAAACAAGGTGGAAATTTAGCTGTACAATAGTGAGAATTGTTGAAATGATGCTTTATGAAGGACATCCCTCTGGCCTGCTGGTCCTTTATGACCTCTCAAGACAAAAATTGACTCAACCCTAGACCTAAGACCGGGAAATTTAAAACAAGACAAATGACTCTTTGAAGACTTTATTCACTCAAACAAACCTAAACCAGCAGTGCCAAACAGGAGGGGGATAAAAGACACAAGCTCCTCCAGCAGAGTTATGGCATGCCTAACGGAATGCAACATGATCACACTGATGGGACACCTAATTATGAAATGCAAAGAGCTTTGATCTCTGGTGGAAGGCTACTAGACCGACTCTAACAGGTGGAAGGGTTAGAAAACTTCCGAGTGTTCTGCATATTCCTGCATTGGCCAGAAATATGATTTCTGTAAGCAAGCTGGATGATGAATGTGTAAAAATAGTGTTCGAGAAGGATACCTACAAGATGGTTCGAGGAGCACTGGTATTGATGAGGGGAGTTCGAATTGGAACTCTGTACAAGCTGCAAGGTAGCACTGTTGTTGATGGATGTAACAGTTCTGTGGTTCCTGAAAGTGGAGCAGAAAATCTAGTGGTCTCTGGAGAGAAGACCATGCTGTGGCATCAAAGGCTTGGACATATTGGAGAGAAGGGCCTTCGAATACTTCATGGTAAATGTATGGTAGAATGTATGAGTAATAGCTCTCTGGATTTTGATTTCTGTGAAAATTGTGTATATAGGAAGTAGAATCGGGTAAATTTCCCCTCTGGTGGTAAGAGAGCGAAACATATATTAGAGCTTGTGCACAGTGATGTGTTTGGACCTCTGAAGGTTCCATCAATGGGTAAGTCTGTGTGCTATGTATCATTTATAGATGATTTCTCAAGGAATACATGGATATATTTCCTTAAAAAGAAATTTGAAGTCTTTGATAGGTTTAAAGAATTTAAGGCTCTGGTGGAAAACCAAAAAAGGAAGAAGATAAAGATGTTGAGGACAGATAACGGTGGAGAGTTTTGCAGTAAGGAATTTGAAGAATTCTATAAGAAGTGTGATATAGCACGGTAGAAGACTATACACCTGAGCAAAATGGAGTTGTAGAAAGAATAAACAAGACGTTGATGGAAAGGGAGAGAAGCATGCTTAGTAGTGCCAGGTTAGGACAAGAATTCTGGGCAGAGGCAGTGGAGATAGCATGTTACTTGGTCAACAGATCACCTTCATCAACGTTCGAAGATAAGACTCCACAAGAGGTATGGACTGGTAAGAAACCCTCTCTTTCACATCTGAGGGTATTTGGATGTGATGCATATGTACATGTTCCAAAGGAGAAAAGAACCAAGTTGGATAGTAAATCTGAAAAGTGCATCTTTATTGGGTATAAGAATGGTTTCAAGGGTTATAAACTTTGGAACCCAGTAATAAGGAAGGTTGTGTACAGTCGAGATGTGGTGTTCAGAGAGATGAAAGATGTTATTAAACATGAAGTCCCATCAAAGGAACTTGAGAAGATAGAGTTTGAGCTAAAGGAGGAAGAATCAGACTCTACAACAGAGGAGGAATAAGAAGATGAAGAGCTACAAACTCTAGGTGTGAGAAAATCAGTTCAAGAAAGAAGGCAGTCAGAAAGGTATATTCCATCTGCTTTCTTTTCAAATTTTGCTTTATCTATTACTGATTATGATCCTAGAATTGTGAAGGAACCAGTAGATTCAGAGGATGGAAAACTATGGAAAGAGGAAATGGTTGATGAAATGGCATCTTTGCACAAAAATGAGGCTTGGGATCTGGTGGAGTTGCCCACTGGAAGGAAACCCATTGGCAGCAGATGGGTGTTCAAGAAAAAGACAAATGCGGAAGGAAATGTGGAGAAATACAAAGCTTGGTTGGTAGCAAAAGGTTATTCTCAGGTTCCGAGAATTGATTTTGGTGATATTTTTTCTCCTGTTGCCAAGGTAGCTTCTATTAGATTACTTTTATTTGTTGTTGCTACTTTTGATTTTGAGGTAGAACAGATGGATGTGAAGACAACATTTCTTCACGGGGAACTGGAAAAGAAGATCTACATGAAGCAACCTGAAGGTTTTGCGGTGAAGGGTAAGAAAGAACTAGTATGTAAGTTAAAAAAGTCTCTGTATGGGTTAAAACAACCACCAAGGATGTGGTATCATAAATTTGATACATTTACATAGGGACTTGGCTTCACCAAAAGCAAAGCAAATCACTGTGTGTATTTTAAGTTAATTGGTGACCATGTTATTTATCTGGTCTTGTATGTGAATGATATGCTGCTGGTTGGAAATGACAAAGAAATTATCCAGGTTTTGAAGACCCAATTGCCCTCCAATTTCGACATGAAAGATCTTGGTGCTGCAAACTATATTTTGGGCATGGAAATTAAAAGAGATTAGGCAAAGAGGAAGTTCTGGTTAAATCAGAGGAAGTATGTCGAGACAATATTGCAGAGGTTTAATATGCAGGATAGTAAACCGGTGAAGGTTACTATTCCTGTAGGTGTAAAGTTATCTGCTGAACAGTGTCCCAAGACACAAGAAGAGGAAGAGGACATGTCTCGTGTTCCATATGCAAGTGCAGTTGATAGCCTGATGTATGCGATGGTCTGTACTAGACTAGACATTGTACATGCAGTGGTAGTATTGAGTAGGTTTATGTCAAAACCAGGAAAGGAGCATTGGACAACAATGAAGTGGGTTTTGAGGTATTTGCGTGGCACTAGTGATTATGGTTTGTGCTATCAAGGAAGACCAGGATTGGACAAAGTTTTGGATATTCGTGGCTTTGTTGATGCAGACTGGGCTGGAGATCTGGATTAGAGAAAGTTTACAAGTGGGTATGTGTTTGACCTATTTGGAGGTGCATTCAGCTGGATGAGTAAGAAGCAATCTGTAGTGGCATTAACAACTACAGAGGCAGAATACATGGAAGCCATTCATGCAAGCAAGGAAGCAATTTGGTTGCAGAGATTGTGTTCAAGTATGGGGTTAGTACAAGGCACTATAAGGATAGACTGTGACAGCCAAAGTGCAATTTTCTTGGCAAAGAACCCTGCTTATCATTCAAAGACAAAGCACATTGATGTTCAGTATCACTTTGTGAGGGATATGATAAAAGACAAAAAGGTGTTGTTGGTAAAGGTGGACACTTTGAAGAATACTGCAGATGCATTAACAAAATTTGTGAGCTCTGAGAAGTTCTCTTGGTGTAGAGAATTCCAGGGCTGGATAAATGACTAAGCTTTCTTTTGGAAAGAAAACAACAACTGGGAGAATGTTGGGTTGTGTTATATTCTTTCCACGACTAGCCTACGTAGCTGATTGGGGGGTTAGATGGGGGAAGGAGCCCCACCTTCGTTGAGCCAATTGCGCAGGGGGGGGTCATGGGGTCCATGGCAGTGCCCCTGGGAAATTTTTTTTGGACCTTATATTAGGTTGGGCGGACCTACCTATGGTTTTGTGCATGTTTTTCACACATGGTTTTGGACGCGATGGTTGTCGGTCCATGGTATTGGATGCTTCGACATGTATAAATATGTATTGTAACATTGAAAAGAACATAATGAAAAATCAATCTGGTAGTCCCAGTTTTGGGACCTAGGGGAAAATCTCTGTGTATATGTGTTTTATGTGTTATTCTCTCGCATTGTTTATTTTTTGTGTTTTAGAATTTGTATGCAGGTAATTTTGTACTGGATTAAAACCTACATTCAAAATATTTTGCATTCACAGTTGCTTTAAAAGTCGACATTCATTGTAAGCATGTCTCTCGTTCCTCACTTCTTTGGCAAACGATCCAGCGTTTTCGATCCCTTCTCACTAGATTTATGGATCCTTTTGAGTCTGTGAATTCTCCATTTTTCAGAGATATAGGGCACCTTGTAAGGAACGATGCAACAGCCATAGCCAACACCCAACTGGACTAGAAGGAAACTCCGGACGCACACATCTTCAAGGCTGATCTTCCAGGTATTTATCATGCCTATTAGAGGGTTTATGTTCCTTTAGTTAATGATTTTCTGGATTTGCCACAATTTAGGGCCTGGAATTTCTGGGTTTGTCACAATTTTGTTGTTGGAATTTACCTTTGGTTTGGTGGCAGGTCTGAAGAAAGAGGAGGTAAAGATAGAGGTGGAAGATGACCGAGTTCTATAGATAAGCGGTGAATGCAAGAAAGAAGAAGAAAAAAAGACAGACAAGTGGCACCAGATTGAGCGCTCTTACGGAAAGTTTCTTTGGCGTTTCCGACTACTAGAAAATGCCAAGGTGGACCAGGTGAAGGCCAAAATGGAGAATGGAGTGCTCACTGTCACGGTTCCCAAGCAACCTCAGCCTAAATATGAGGTTAGAGCCATTGAAATCTCAGGTTAACTGAAACAAAAATTAGTGTATATAGTTGTTGGATTAATGTATGGAGGTTTACCCTTTAGCTAGTCATTGTTCTGTGTTGGGTGTTTGTAAGGGTCTGGAGACTAACCATAAATGTATTTTCAAAAATTTGAAAGAATAAAATAGAGGTTAACTATGATGCCATAAATGTATTTTCAAAAAGTTGAAATAATAAAATGGAGATTAACTGTGATGATTGTACTGCCCTCTTACTTTGGTGGGGTTTGAACTTTGAATGAGTGCAAACTCTTGAAACATTAGTGAAGTGGATATATCAATGAAAACTAAAAACTACCTTTTTCCTAGGGAAGAGAGAGAATCCATAACTATTTTCAAATTATAGTTATATTATCGTATTTTTGTCTTTTCATTCAATCTATTGGAATATGTTGCACCCTACATACAAATGGAATTATGATAAGATGAAAGAATCCATTGCAGTCAAGAAAACATTCTTTAGTAGAAAGTAATAGTATTTGACGATATGATGAATGTCACAAATATTAATCTGTTCGATATATTTCGAACTCAGGTTTTTGTGATTCTTCTTATAATGAAGATGATAACTCTTCCAGATTAATCACAATAAAATCACAATATTGTTAGGGGCTATTTTTGAAGAAACAATGTTGGGAGGTTTTGAGCCATTTTATAATGGAAGGTTTTGAGTCATATGAAATTAGTGTTTTTGCAGTATGAAATGAAACCAAGAGTGTTTTTGCATTACGAAATGAAACAAGATCATGTTGAATTAATGAAATTAATTTGAAATGTAAATTTGAATTATTTGAGTTAAAAAATGAAATTTAAAAAATAAAATTTAAAAAATAAAGGAAAAAAGAACATATATTAGATCATAATTAAAGATAATCAAATAATAATAATAAATAAAAGATTGAAATATTTTGAATGTAATGGTGGTGGTTTTATCTTAGCTATATTGTTCTTTTATAAAGATTTATTTATTTAGTTAAATGGAATTTAGTTCAAACTTGAAAATATTAATTAAAAACATCATGTATATATCATTAGAAAATATTAATTAAAACATCATGTATATATCATTAGAAAATAATTAAAAGCATCATGTATATATCTGTTGTGGCCAACAACAACCCCCCTTCTTATTTAGTTTTATCACTAATACTAAATAAGTGGGGACTCTTATTCAAAAAAATTTAGTGCTTGAATTCCCTTTTTGAATAAAACTTACTATCATAAACTTAGGAGAATACCCAAAAAATCTAAAAAGACTTAAGTTTTATGATAAATTCGAATAAATCCACTTTCTCAATAAAGAGCGTTGCATCGCAAAAAGCTAATAAATGCTTTCCTACAAGCGGAATCCTAAGATTGAAAAAACGTGATGCAAAATCACGCACTAAAAGACACTCATCACATCGCATGCCTCAAATATCACTTAAGGTGAAATGCCTCAAACTGCCGATAGGTGATGGCGAGTCTCGCAAATTGCATTTCGCAGAAAACATGTTAATGGATGATTTCCACATGCAACGGAGTAGCAATATTGCAATCCGCGATATTGCGATATTGTGAAGCAAATCGCAAAATGGCCTTATCGCAGATTTACACGGCTCGTTGTTACGGCTTTTTCCATAAACTGATGCCCAGTTATGCACATTGATGTTAATTAATAAGTTAGTTGGCAATCATTAATGAAATATGGTTTTGATTTGATCGAAGAGCCATTTTACGTAGGGTGATATATTTTATATGTTTTCGACATTTAAAGCTTTCCCATCACTTTTTTTCTTATCATTACTCTTGGTTCATTTGTAACTGCAGGAGCAAAGAACAGAGAAGTATACATAGCAGTGTTTAAGATATTATGGGAAAGAAGGGTAAAGATCCGAGTTCTGAAGATAAAGAAATGACACCCTTATACACAGACAGCACCTGTAACAAAGATGTTGGCATTACCACTTGGGAAAGCATGTATAGCCTACTAGAGGAAGAAAATCCTAGAGTAATGGAGGTTACAAGAACTGCAGATTTATGCAGGTCGCCTGAGGCGTCTATGGAGGTTACAACAACTGCAGATTTATGCAGGTCGTCCGAGGCGTCTATTATAGAACTAACATGTTCATTCTTGCACCGGATAGCGGCGAGGCCCAAGATTCTTCCATACACGGACATGGTCAAATGGGTACTCGATAGTGCTGATATCACGGATAGAGAATTTAAAACTCAAAATCAAGAACTCATGGAGTTGTTCTTTCCACAAAATTTAAGGTTTATACCCTCTAACAAAAAGTGTGCAAGAGGCGAAAATTGCACCAGGGAAGCCCAGATCGAGAAACGGAGGCAGTTTCTGTGTCGCTGGGCAAAACCCCTCGAAAAGGAAAGCCTCTAATTGCTCAGTCGCCTGTAAGCCCAGAAATTTGTAGGAAAAAGTGCTAAAGGCAAAAGGCAAAACCTGAATTCTAAAACCAATGGTATTTATCAAGGATATCCTCAAGTGGTATGTAAATATTTACCAAATGTACAACGTCTACAGACGAGCTAGAGACAGAAGGCTCAAGAAAGAGTAGAGTCCATCAAAAGGTTAACCAAGTTGAATTGGGATTCTTACTAGACGTACTTGGTAAAACCACACAGCTAGTGCATGACCCTCAAATGTATCATTAATTCTACCGAGAAGATGGCGCTAGTGCATGACCCTCAAATGTATCATTAATTCTGTCGAGAAGATGGCGCTAGCACTTGTCGATTTCGTTTTCATAGGACAGCTAAAGTCAGAAGTTGGCTAGCCTACTCTCCTCAAGCAAATGATGAATGCTTGCGACTACAAGGAACAGATACATAGATAGTTAGTTGCCAGTTTTAATTTTAGATTTAGTTTTTTTTTTTGTTTTATTTTTGCTTGAAATGAGGACGATCGTTTAAACCACATCCTACATTTTTGTAATAAATTATTTTTAGATTTAGCTAGTAGTATTTAAACCCTTCTCATGCATTCAGAGAAGAGTCCTGAAATTTGTCAAAAACTTGTCCTCAGAACATGCACTTTTGCACCCTCCGAGGAGGTTTTTATGAATGAACGGAACATGATTTATTGATATCTGCGTTTAATATCTACTACTGATGTTGCACTTTTGTACTCTTAGTAGATGTTGGATTAAGAAGAGATAAATCATTATTACTGAAGCTCATGAGTAGAACCAGTTATAAATGGTACTTCTATTTCTTAACTATTTCTGCTTATGTGTTAAGGTGATATTCATGTTCAATTATTTATATATGAATGCTTGAGTTATCAGTTGGCACTTATGTACGGTGATAACTATTTATTTATACTTAATATATGAGTAACTTATTATGCGATATGTTTTCCACAATCGTTTCGTCTAACTTTTTATACGAAATGGTTTATCTTTATTGAATTCTTTTCTCATAGTAGTTGAATGATCTTTATTACCAATTGCCATTTGAAATCATTTTAGATCGCATAACTGAAAGATTAAATCCCGGGTTAATTTTATAATTAGATATTTCTATTCATTAGATTACAATTACATTAGATTTAGAATAAAAGTACTTTACTTAGAAATTATTAGAAAGGAAATATCAATTCCCAACACACACACACACACAAATTGGGAAACTGGTCCCATATCCCCAGTCGGACCCACTATACCAAATGGAAAAGGAGTTGCTAACCAAGGTCCGGACCGGGTGGGTATCCCCGATTTTCAGGGCTTCAACATATTTGGTGCTAGAAGGAGGGCCCCAAACTATGAATGGCAAGTAAATCTAAATCTAAATACCATTCTGAGAGTAAATCGCCCTCACCATCTCCCTCAACTTCTCCATCACATTTAGAATCTTTAAATCTTGAGCAAGAAGTCGATAAAACAACAACCGCTGCCATAAACCCCAATATTTCATAGAAATCTACTATTGAACCTCCTGAAGTTGAATCTTTCATCAATAAAATTCAGCAATTTTCTATATCACTTCAAAGATCTGAAAAATCTCAAGGTAGTGTGACTTCACAATATAACCCTGCTCATCCTCTTACAAAATTGAAGAGCAAAAAGTTTGGTATTGAACCAACTGAGTTACCTCTACCTACAAGGAAGAGAGCAAGGAAATCACCTAAAGGGTTTGATAGCAAGACTCTTTCGTCATCATCATCCATCTCAACCTCTCCACAGCGAAGTCAACCATCCACCCCTCAACTTTAGATTATTGTCCACCAGTCCACTGGAACTTCCACATCTCCTTTTCAATCATCTCGAACTGTAATATCCTCATCGTCACAACCGTAGGGATCATCTTCTATGCTTTCCTCTGTTAATAGTTCAACGATGGCCCAATCTCCATGGAATAACCCAGGGGCAGTCTTAATGCCTGAGCCCTTGAGTCAAATACTGGCCCATCCTGAAAAATGGCTGCCTAAGTTCAATCCTGAAATAGGCATGCTAGCAGAAGAACATATAAATAACTTTATGTTATCCATAAATCTCGATGGGGTTACTAATGAAGACGCTGTTGTCCGGCTCTTTCCTTATACTTTGCAAGGAGCAGCCGGATCATGGTATTTCTCATTACCATTCAGATCTATTACTAGTTGGGATATTTTCCAAGAACAATTATTGACTAAGTTCGGTGATGACAGGTCTACCGCGACACTGATCAATGACCTGTCAAACCTTAGGGCTGAGTCAAAGGAACCTATCAAAGATTTCAACTCATGTTTCAATAAACTATTGAACAAAATTCCTACCGCTTCCAAGCCTAGCAAAGAAGTTCGAAGTGAATGGTACATATCAGCTCTACCATCAAACATAGCAATCTTTGTTGATAGAGTTAATAAAACAACTTTAGCTGACAATATGAAGGAAGCAATAGCGGTAGAGAAACGTATCATCGCCTTAGAAAAGAAAAATGTCGTTGATGAACGAAAATCTAAGAAGGTTACTTTTAAAGAAGATCCAAAGAAAGAATAATCGAAAGACTCGTTTGATTTAGAAGGATTGCATAAAGTTTTGAAAACCATGTCTAACGAAATGGTTGACATTAAGAAACAAGTAGCAGAGACTTCTTCAAAAAATTCGTACAAGCCTTATAGAAGAAATCCTTCAACTGATTCAAAGCCTCCCAATGCTATTACAAATGCTGAATCAACAGAAGAAGAAGAGGAAATTGCTACCGAAGAGCCTATTGATGAAGAAGAAGTTGTAGAAGTACAAGGAATGTGGGATTTCATCCTCCTAGATGAAGAGGATCAAGAGGCATCGCCGGTCATTACTAGAAGTAGAAATCAACTCAATCCTCCTCAACCTACTCCTAAGCCAAAGAGTGCAAGCTCGATGTCTAAGGATAAATTCGCAGCAAAGAAGACATCACCCAAAGTGACTCAAACAAGCCTAGTCCAAACAGATTCACCAACTCAATCTAAAACATTGATTGTTTCTAATGAGATGGAGTATAATATCATAGAAGACATGAAGAAGGCTAGGGCTAACATTACTTTTTATGAGTTGAGCAAGTTAAAACATCAGCAAAAGATTCTTTTGAAAGAATTACAAGCAGTACCAGTTGCACCTTTGCCCGCTGTTGTAATCTCGCAAGCTTCTCATGAGATGGGAAGACCTCCAACTAATGTGACTAATAAAGTTGATCCAAATGATATCGCTCTAATTGGAGGAAGGTCAAGATCTCATACTCCCCCATTTCTTCTTATTTATGAAGTTTTCAACAAAAATTTGCATAATTGTTTGGTTGATTCAGGAGCTTCATCTAATATGTTACCTAAATCAATATGTGCAAAGTTGAACGTTCAACCTCAAAAATCAGCAGTACGCATAGTTCAGCTGGATCAGTCGCAAGTTGAAGTGATCGGTGAGTTAAATCAGGTTACCATAAGGCTGTCATCTAATCCAAAGGTATGTCAAGTTATCAACATTTTAGTTGTAGATATTCCATAATTTTATAGCTTAATTTTTAGCAGAGATTGGTCTGAAAAGCTTCATGGATACTTTGCAACTTATTGGTTGCACATGTGGCTCCCTTACAATGGTAAACCAAATCAAATAAAGGTTGAGCGAGAAAGACATCAGAAATACATAGTAACAGAATTGGAAGGAGAAAATGAACCTATAGCATACAACAACAATATAATTGGCACCTATTCTGTTGATTCTTTCTTAGGAAATTTTAATGCTCATACTTCACCTTACTTAGAACATTCTGTTTTATCTCAAGTAGAAATTTTTTCTCAAACAGAGAGTTCTAAATGTGTTAATTTCTTAGATAGTCCTATAAATAAATCTTTATTCTGGAAGTTATTTTTTAACGGTTCTAAGTCTAACGAAGGAGCAGGAGCATGATGCGTATTAATCAGTCCAGAGGGAAACAAAACTATGCTAACTTGTAGACTTGAGTTCGATTGCACCAATAATACTGCAGAATACGAGGCTTTAGTCCAAGGACTATATAAAGCAATCGGATTAGATATCAAATATCTACAAGTCTTCAGAGATTCTGAAATTGTTATCAGACAGGTACGAAATACTATACATTGTCTATCAGGTCATTTAAAGCATTATCAATATTTAGTACAATATCTGACTAAACATTTTATAGAATTTAATATTTCATCAATTCCCAGACTCCAAAATGCTAGTGCTGATCTCTTGGGAAACGTAGCTTCCAAGCTCATTCCCTCAGAAGACTATAGCCTCGATAGATTTTCAATCGAATTAATCTTTAGACCCTCGGTTCCTGATAACATTACCAATTGGAGAATTTTCAACAATGACCCTGATATTGTAAGTTTCCTCACATCAGAGGGATCTTACACTAATCAGATAATAGATGAGGACCAACATGACAACAATTGCAACAAGATAGCACTAATAATGCTATGCCAAAATCAATGGTCAAATTGGAAGACCTATATGATTTGAAAGATCGATTCAAAAGATCCACCAATTCAAAACTTCAAAGTTCAACTCTGAACTATGAATTAGTAAATCTAGGATCTGATACCAAGCCGCAGAATATCAATCTAGGTCTTGGCCTAGCCCCTAAAGAAAGATTAGCGTATGTTCATCTCCTGAAACAATACAAAAGTGTCTTTGCCTTGAACTACGATGAACTTAAGACTTACGACACTTCTATCATTCAACATACTATCCCAATGATAAATGATGAAAAACCTGTCCAGCAAAAGCTGAGAAAGATCCATCCTAATCTAGAAAACCAGATCAAATATGAGCTCAATAAGTTATTGAAAGCCAAAATCATTTTTCCCGTTCGACATTCTAAATGGGTTTCCAATATGGTTCCCGTTAAAAAGAAAAACTGAGACATTAGAATTTGCATTGACTTTTGAAATCTTAACAAAGCCTGCCAGAAAGATAATTTTCCTTTGCCTCCCATGGAACAAATATTACAGGCAGTTGCAGGATCAGAATTAATGTCCTTCTTGGATGGTTTCTCCGGCTACAATCAAGTTTTCATCCATCCCGACGATCAATTAAAGACCACGTTTAGAACGAAATGGGGTACTTATGCATATCAAAAGATGCCTTTTGGTCTGAACAACGCTGACGCCACATTTCAAAGGGCCATGGATATTGCACTTAAGGGATTAGTAAACAAATCAATAGTAATCTACTTGGATGATATAACTGTATATTCCAAAAAACGAGGAAATCATCTCAGAGACTTAAAATAGACCTTCCAACGTTGCCAAAGGTATGGAATTTCACTTAACCCAAAAAAGACCTTTTTTGCATTAAGTGAAGGAAAACTTCTTGGATTTATAGTGTCAAAATCTAGAATCCATATTGATCATGACAGAATCAAGGAGATTTCTGAAATACCCTTGCCTCACAACAAGAAAGTTATGCAATCTTTCCTTGGCCAGATTAATTTTGTTAAGAGATTTGTCCCAGATTTTTCAAGGATCGTATCTCCCTTACAAGCAATGATTAAAAAGAACTCAATCTTCAAATGGGGCCAAGACGAATATGAAGCATTCTATCTGATTAAACAAACGATTGTTAACACTCCATCTTTAGCAACTCCAAATTTTTCCGATCTTTTCATTTTATATACATTTGCCTCTGATAGATCATATGCTGCAATACTCACTCAAGCAAATCAAGACAAGACGGAATCCCCAATTGCCTTTTTCAGTTCAAATCTACAAGGGGCTAAATTAAATTATTCAAACATCGAGAAACAAGCTTATGCTGTTTTCAAAGCGATCAAACATTTCAAGACCTTTTCTGCTTAAAACCCATACAAAAAACATAGTACCATTTCCGGCAGTAAGAAATCTTTTAGTACAGAAAGACGTAGGTGAGAAAAGAACCAATTGGGTTACTGACTTACAAGAATACGACGCTGAAACTAAGCCAACAAATATTGTAAAAGGTCAAGGCTTTTGCAAAATGTTGGCTGGAGCATCGCTTATTTCCGAAACACCATCTGCAGAAATACAAATGTATGAGGTAAGCCTAAACGATATTGAATCATTATATGTCGATATCGTTTTTTTATCTAAATAACAGATATGCTCCTTCAAATCTCGATTATACAAAGAAAAGAGCCCTAAGGTTGAAGGCTAAGCAATATCAACTCGTGAACGATGTACTTTTTAGGATGAATTATGATTATGTTCTCCTTAAATGTCTTGAGAAATATGAAGTTGAAAAGGTGTTGCAGGAACTCCACGACGGACCAGCAGGTGGACATTATGCTGGAGATGCTACAGCACATAAAATTCTGCGCGCAGACTATTATTGGCCTACACTATTCAAAGATGCACATAGCTATGTAAGGAAATGTCAAGTTTGTCAAACTGCTGCTGGGAGACAAAAGAAACCATCGTTGCCATTACAACCAGTCAATATCGATCAACCTTTTGACTAGTGGGGATTGGATATAATAGGTGAGATCGTTCCTCACTCTTCTAAACAACATAGGTATATCCTTACAGCTACAGATTATTTTGCTAAATGGGTAGAAGCAGTTCCTCTCAAGACAGCTAATGCTGAACACATCATTGATTTCATAGATCAGTTCATAATCACTAGGTCTGGTTTACCCTCTACTTTGATGTTTGATAATGCATCATATTTTTCTGGCAATGCTATAACTGAATTTGCACTCAAAAGAGGTTTTAAGCTTAAATACTCTGCCAATTATTACCCATAGGGGAACAGGTTAGCTGAATCAATGAATAAAAACTTAATCAGAATCATTAAGCGAACCAGTGATCAAACTCATAAGAATTGGCACAAATCCTTAATATATGCTCTATGGGCAGATCGAATAACGCAAAAAGCCTCTATTGGCACTTCTCCCTTTAATTTAGTTTATGGGAAAGAAGTGGTCCTTCCAACTCATCTAGTGATTCCTTCTTTGGTCTTAGTTCAATATATTGACAAAACACCAACTTCTTCCTTACAACTAAGGCAGCTGCAAATCCTTAAGCTAGAAGAGCAACGAGAACAGGCTAAAATAACTCATGCTCATCACCAAGCATTAGTAAAAGCTTCTTTTGATTCAAACGTGATATCCAGAAAGGACTTTCAAATTGGAGATCTAGTTTTAAAATGGGACAAGGTTCATGAGGAAAAGGGAAAACATACGAAATTTCAACGAATGTGGCTTGGCCCTTTGCAAATTGCAGAAATCATAGGTCCATCTACTTTTGTGCTACAAGATTTAACAGGAAAAAGAGAGTCTTTACCTGTTAATGGGCAGATCCTCAAAAAATACTTTCCACAAGAGATCATTCTTCAATTTTTGTAGATTAGTTTTTCCTTTATTTTCATAATAAAATTAGTGTAAATGGTTACATTTGGAATTCATGAAAAAGACAAGTTTGTTTGTTTGTTTTGTTTGTTTGTTTGTTTTGTTTTGTTTGTTTGTTTTTTTTGTTTTTTATTTTTTATTTTTTCTTTTGTTTTGTTTTGTTTTGTTTTTTTTTTAATTTTTTTATTTTATTTTTTATTTTTGTATAAAGAGAATTGTTTTAGAAAATTCGTTATTATTAATGAAAGATACAATTAAAAGGCTATAAGCCTGAAAATGATACTAGTTTCAACCTTGTAAATTTTGATAAAAAGCGACCTTTAGCGAGAATTTGTTTTATATCAGTCAAATGAAAGGTATCAACAACAAAACAAAGATTTTCTGTAGAAAAGCTCTTTCCAAAAAACTCTACAATTGTCGTCCAGAGCTATTCTTAAGGAAACAATGATTTCCTCCCCACTTAGGAAATTACGAGCTTCAAGGAGTAATCCATCAATACACTTTAAACTTAAAGAATAAGAGGTCTTATTACGAGCCGACTTATCATGATCATAGATATTATAGCTTGCTGACTTTGCCAAAACTGCATACCACAACATGGTAATGGCTCGAGATTGTTACAATCAATAGACAAGGGGTCTCATCACGAGCCAGCTTGTTCAACAAAGTTATAAATGAAGTGAGTGGCACTTTCATAATTTGGCTACCAAACCAAGGCATTGTTCTTTAAGGATTAAAAGAAAATAAAAGCAATAAGTGTGGACATGGATTTCCCTTTGAAAATCATATATTTCTCTGAGTAGGATACAAGATCATTGCTGGATAATAGGTAACCCTGTCAAGGCTATAAACGTTTGCTGGCAGCAGAGGCTCTACCTACGATAAATGAGCATATTTAAAACTGATTTACAGAGAAGGCTTTGTTTTTATCTTTATAAACCAAGTAGTGACTGATGTAAATACAATGACTAGCTCTAGGAAGTAAATAAGCAAAGTTAACATAGAAGAAACAAGCTATCATTGATATTTGCAAGCATGGTGTACTTTATCTTTCTATAATAAAGTTTGATTTTCTAGAAAAGTTTTCTGTTTTGAAAGTTTAGAAAATTCAAGAGAAAAGCAGAGATCATTGGTTCTTCCAAGTGAATTGCCAATTGTTGTGGCCAGCAACAACCCCCCTTCTTATTTAGTTTTATCACTAATACTAAATAAGTGGGGACCCTTATTCAAAAAATTTTAATGCTTGTATTCCCTTTTTGAATAAAACTTACTATCATAAACTTAGGAGAATACCCGAAAAATCTAAAAAAACTTAAGTTTTATGATAAGTTCGAATAAATCCACTCTCTTAATAAAGAGTGTCACATCGCAAAAAGCTAATAAACGCTTTCCTACAAGCAGAATCCTAAGATTGCGAAATCGCGATGCAAAATCACGCACTAAAAGACACTCATCGCATCGCATGCCTCAAATATCACTTAAGGTGAAATGCCTCAAACCGCCGATATGTGATGGCGAGTCTCACAAATCGAATTTCGCAGAAAACACGTTAATGGATGATTGCCACATGCAACAGAGTAGCGATATTGCGATCTGCGATATTAAGCAAATCGCAAAATCGCCTTATCACAGATCTACACGGCTCGTTGTTTGAAAAAGCCTTCCATAAATCGATGCCCAGTTATGCGCGTTAATGTTAATTAATAAGTTAGTTGGAAATCATTAATGAAATATGGTTTTGATCTGATCGAAGAGCCATTTCACGTAAGGTGATATATTTTATATGTTTTCGGCATTTAAAGCTTTCCTATCACCTTTTTCTTATCATTACTTTTGCCTCATTTGTAAACTGCAGGAGCGAAGAACAGAGAAGTATACATAGCAGTGTTCAGGATATTATGTGAAAGAAGGGTAAAGCTCCAAGTTCTGAAGATAAAGAAATGACGCCTTTATACACAGACACCTCCTGTAACAAAGATGCCGGTATTACCACTTGAGAAAGCATGTACAACCTACTAGAGGAAGAAAATCCCAGAGTAATGGAGGTTACAACAATTGCAGATTCACGCAGGTCGTCTGAGGCGTCTATTACAGAACTAGCACATTCATTCTTGCACTGGATAGCGGTGAGGCCCAAGATTCTTCCATACACGGACATGGTCAAATGGGTACTAGATAGTGCTAATATCATGGATAGATAATTTAAAACTCAAAATCAAGAGCTCATGGAGTCGTTCTTTCCACAAAATTTAAGGTTTATACCCTCTAACAAAAAGCGCACAAGAGGCGAAAATCGCACCAGGGAAGCCTGGATCGAGAAACAGAGGCAGTTTCCGGTGTAATCACGCATCGCTGGGCAAAACTCCTCGAAAATGAAAGTCTCTAATCACTCAATCGCTTGTAAGCCCAGAAATTTGTAGGAAAAAGTGCTAAAGGCAAAAGGAAAAACCTGAATTCTAAAACCAGTGGTATTTATCAAGGATATCCTCAAGTGGTATGTAAATACTTACCAAATGTACAGCATCTACAGACGAGCTGGAGACAGAAGGCTCAAGAAAGAGCAGAGTCCATCAAAAGGTTAACCAAGTTGAATTGGGATTCTTACTGGACGTACTTCGTAAAAACACACAGCCGGTGCATGACCCTCAAATGTATCATTAATTCTACCGAGAAGATGGCGCCAGCACTTGTCGATTCCGTTTTAGCAGGACAACTAAAGTCGGAAGTCGGTCAACCTACTCTCCTCAAGCAAATGTTGAACGCTTGCGACTACAAGGAACAGATACATAGATAGTTGCCAGTTTTAGTTTTAGTTTTAGTTTTGCTTTATTTTTGCTTGAAATGAGGATGGTCGTTTAAACCGCATCTTACATTTTTGTAATAAATTATTTTTAGATTTAGCTAGTAGTATTTAAACCCTTCTCTTGCATTTAGAGAAGGGTCCTGAAATTTGTCAAAAACTTGTCTTCAGAACATGCATTTTTGCACCCTCTGAGGAGGTTTTGATGAATGAATGGAACATGATTTATTGATATTTGTGTTTAATATCTACTACTGATGTTGCACTTTTGTACTCTTAGTAGATGTTGCATTAAGAAGAGATAAATCATTATTACTGAAGCTCATGAGTAGAACCAATTATAAATGGTACTTTTATCTCTTAACTATTTCTGCTTATGTGTTAAGGTGATATTCATGTTCAGTTATTTATATATGAATGCTTGAATGCTTGAGTTATCATTTGGCATTTCTGTACGGTGATAGCTATTTATTTATGCTTAATATATGAGTAACTTATTATGCGATATGTTTTCCACAATCGTTTCGTCTAACTTTTTATACAAAATGGTTTATCCTTATTGAATTCTTTTCTCATAGCAGTTGAATGATCTTTATTACCAATTTCCATTTGAAATCATTTTAGATTGCATAACTGAAAGATTAAATCCTGGGTTAGTTTTAGAATTAGATATTTTTGTTTATTAGATTACAATTACATTAGATTTAGAATAAATGTATTTTACTTAAAAATTATTAGAAAGGAAATATCAATTCTCAACGCTCATACATAAATTGGGAAATTGGTCCCATATCCCCAGTCGAACCCACTATACCAAACGGAAAAGGCATTGCTAACCAAGGTCCGGATCAGATGGGTATCTCCCTTATTGTAGACTCGATTTTCGGGGCTTCAACAATATCATAAAGTTTTTTATTAAGTGGAATTTAATTAAAATTTGAAAATATGAATTAAAAGCCCAGCATAGATGAACAACATAGTTTTTTTAAAACAACATAGTTTTTTTTAGATATTATCTAAGGTGTAATATTATCCTCATATTTATAATAATAAAAAAAAGAACATCTCTAAGTGTACCAGTTGCATCAAGTGTACACTTTAGCCCAGTAAGGAAACAGACAACCCATTTAATTCTTCTTTGTAAAGAAAGCAAAAGGAATTAAGAAGATATGGGTGAATAAAGGAGAAATTAAATAGGAGTGCCTTCTAACTCTGCGCAAGAAAGATAAGGCCTAAGGAAAGGTAGATAAGAACTTGGAAGTTAATGTTCCTATCAAGATTCGTCCAGTAAAGACGCGAAAGAAAAAATATGATAATCTACTCAGGCCGATTAGACCCTTTGTTTCTCTTCATTAAAAGAATAGAATGGATTCAAGTGAAACCAAAAGAGTCAAATGTAGGTATCATAATAAATTAAATAGTGACCAGCATATGAATGATGATGCTATAACAAAATTCTCTTAGTAACAACAATAATGAATTTTCTTATTTTAATATATCAACATCACATAAGAGAAGAAAGTGTAGCCAACGTGGGTCCACGAGGAAACCAAAACAAAAACATTATACCTGTGAGGTGAACATTATACCTATGAGGGAGGGAAGTACATTGGGCATGGAGAAGCCATATGTATTCGCCCTAGTGATACTAGGCCCTACATTATCAAGAGACAGAGATAATTTCATCAGAAAATCGGTAAACCTTGAATCGATTGCAAATCAAATGTGAATGTGAATTCATCCATGGAGAAAATAAATAGCTACATGCCTGAGATGACAACATGCGAGCAAAATTTCTCATCAAACATGCCGAGAAATCTGGTTTTCCACCTGTGTCATTCCGCCAAACCAGGTAGCCATGGCGCTTCCTCGGAAATAGAAAATTCCCACCGTCAGACTTTTGGATTTTGCTATTTTTGCATAGTGACAATTTGTTGCAGGCATGTATGTTTAATTTAGCATGAGGGAAAACATATAATATTACGATAAACAATTAAAAAAACATTAGTATTCTATATTTAAACAGTGGAAATATAAGACTCCCATGTAACAGAATGAGACAATTTGCAGCAGACCTTGAGGATTTGTAACTTGAAACAATAGGAAAAGGAAAAGCAGATAACATTGTATCTCTGTATTTGGAATGACAAAAATCAAGTAGAATAGTTTGATTCATATTCATATAAAAATATGAAAACATTACAACCTTCATATATAAAAAATAGGCATGGAGATTCCATATATTTGGACAATGTATGAACATAAACCCAAATACATTTTCAATCATAGGAAGAAGAATAGCAAGGGGCGATATATGAGAAGATTAAGTAGGTAGACCATACAAGTAAAATTCAAAATCAAATAAATAGAGCTCTCCTAGGCCAGCCATGAACCAACTTTAAATCCTACAAGATTTGTCAGACTGTCAAACACTACACGGTGCCCTTGCTCCTGGATATTTCCAATAATGGAGAGCCCACTAGTGTTTCCAGCAAAGGCAAAACAAAAAATGGCAGAACTATCCATGGTAATGAGATAATTAGTAGCAGGTAGAGAGACATCGGCTCGGCACTGGAAATGAAAGACCACAGTGGGGACTTTCACAGTTTTCAGCCCTGATAAATCATAACAGGTATCAAACGGAGAAAACCCACCTGCATATTGCAGGTTCCCAATCCCAGCCTTGAAAGGCTCCCTCATTGCAGTATAAGAATACCCAACCAAACGAGCCACAGAGGTTCCAAAATTAATAATAACTTCGCCATTGCCAGTAGCATCCATCCTAAATAGAGGCATGAATGGAGGTAAGCCTCTTCCCACAGAAGCTTATGCCCACTAGCTCAACTTAGTAGAAAGTATCGAGCTTAGGTTGATCAGGAGCTTAATTGCCCTCCAACTTCTGCAAACCCCAAAACAGGCAACCACGTATTTCCGCGTAGCCCAGGCACCATCGCTTTCATCGATTCTCGAAATAACATTTATGAGCAGCTCAGGTGGTATATTTTCCCAATAGCTCTGCAATAGTGAAACCTGGCTCCTGTAATGGTTGTCATGCACAACACTATGCGACCAAGATCTCAAACTATACAAAAACTTCACATCGAAACTCCTCCTGGAGTTGGGTTATTAAGATTTTGTTTCAAAATCCAAGCTTTGGGTATTTTCCACCTATATAAATACTACTACGTGTGGAGGCCAAATGCGTGTCCCTGGTAATTTTGTCATAGACGATTAGTATTAATATATATGACCTAAAAACGTAATGTAAATTTTCCATGGAAAGAAATAATTGCTTACCTTCGATGTCATTTGGAAAACGCAGAGGTTGTTGCAAGCCGGCCTCGGTGACAAGGAGAAAAATTAATAGGGTGAATAATGTGAAAACAGAACCATAGGGTAATAAATGACAAAAACCAGGCCATACCTCGACCATGGAGAGGTATGTGCGCAGAAGCTTTGTTGTTGTTGCGGTAATCCGTCCAAACCCTGAAAGAGGAATAATTGATGTTGCCACCATGAATTAACATAGGGAGAACATAGTTTTGCATCAACAAGCTGAAAGGAAATGTGAGCTAAGGTTTAAGGCGGAAACCGGTAGTAGAGTGGTAAGCCACGCTTATAATGGCGAAATCCGTTCATTGAAACCACTTCCATCAATTTCCACCGTTCGATGAGATCTAAGGCAGGTGAGCAACGATGAGGAGCATAGGTGTCACATGCATTGAAAACAGGGCCTGCTACTTATAAAAATAATAAAACCAAGTTGTCTTTAATGCGACTTTTTGGAAGCTTTGCCAGTGAGTTTTTTCGATCTAATTTCTCTAAAATTTGGTAGGAATTTATTGAAATCACAAGTTTGATGGGTAACCCCTGCACAATCCAAGTGCCATAGGGGTTTTTCAGGATGCTGAATCCATAAATAGAGTCAAAAAACAAGTTTAAATAACACAAATCAAGATTTCACCTCAATTTTTTTTTGCCGGATTCTGACACCTGAAAGTCCAAAAAGTCGCACTATAGACAACTCCTAATAAAACTACCTATAACTACGGACATGGCTATAATGATGACTTTAATATAAATACAAAGATAGTGAACGTTCTAGAGAATATAAAGAAGTTTCAACTTCATAATTCGATTAACTTTGGGTTTTTTAAGTCATTATCAATTGATTTGTATTTAGAAATATACAGTCCATTGGATTATTTTTTTTGGTAATTATTAAATGGACACTTCCTAATCGATTATTTTGGGTTTTTAAAGTAATTATCAATTGTTTAAATAGGCGCTTCAAAATCAATTAACTTTAGTCTTTTGAGTAATTATCAACTTCGTAATTCGATTAACTTTGGATTATTTAAGTAATTATCATTTGTTTAAATCAGCGCTTCAAAATTGATTAACATTAGTCTTTTGAGTAATTATCAATTACTTAAATTGGCACTATTGGTAATTGCGTGTATTGGAACTTATTAGTAGTGTTAATTAAATAATTTGTTCTTTGTAATTCTCGATCCATTGTATTTTTTAGTCAGTAGCAATGATTCAAAATTGATATTATTGATAACATAAAGCATTGGATTTTTTAGGTAGCAATGGCTGAAAATTGATATTATTGGTAACCTAAGATATTTGGAGCATATAGCCTTGTACACTTCGATTATTTGTTATTGGGCATCAAATGAACTTATATTATATCTTGATATGTTCTTGCACACAATACCATTATTTGTTATTGTGCATCAAATGAACTTATATTATACCTTGATATGTTCTTTCACAAAATGGTATTGTGCAATCGCTGGATTAAAAGCAAGAATGGAACCATTTCTGCATCTAGAATAAGTGAGAATGCCATAAACATCTTGATGATGTGTATGCCTTTTTGTTTCCATTTTAAATTACAAGAAAAGAAGAAAGGCGAACCCAACATCAAAAGAAAAAGGTGATGAACCGTATCGGTTTCGAGAATCTCGTTTGGGCTAAGAGCTCTTGAACTATATCGGTTTCAATATTAGGCTTCAATCTAAGAAGCTACTGCAAATACAGTGTCATATAAGGCTTTTCAATAAATAAAACCTAGGTTTGTGAGATATGTCAAAAATAACAAATATCTAAAAGTAAAACCCTACGGGTAGGGTTTATAATTTAAAGTTTTTCGTCCATCTAACAAATACATAATTAAAAACAGTATAGGCTTAGAGCTTTATGTTTCATGAGCTTGAATAGTCGTGGGTTCACCAAATCCTGTTCTCTCGAGCTCTTTACGAACATGATCTATGGAAATTAATTCACGGAGTCCTGAAGCGGCCTTGGGACATTGCGACCTTCAACAATAATTTCACATCTCTGACAAGGCTGTCATGTCACGGCCACTATTGTAGCGAAGAAGAACCTGCGATGCGATCGGTGTTGGGTGGGGACAAACTAAGCATGTCATATTGGCACTGCGTGTTCCCATGGAGTAGTGTCCACGATGTCATTCACTATACCTCCAAGATTTTTGAACGGTGATTGAGTAACTCTCTGTTGAAACCTTCCAGTGTTTTCTCAACGTCTTATTTGGTGGCAGCGTAGCCAGCATCAAAATCATCGTTGGGCACCACGACCATCCTGGAGTCAAAAATATGTGCTGAGGGATGTGTGCTTCTAAAGAACACCTGCAACTCCCCCTTGAAAAAGGAACAATAGCTACCACTGGAACTTAGGACTAGTGATCCAGTCTGTAAACTGAACCTTGGATAAAAGGCATCCTCGTCTTTAAGTCCCAGAGATTCATTAATCAGTCGTTTTCCACCTTCTGCAAGGCGTTGCTGCTTGCCAGGACATAGAAAATCACTAGAACTCAAACACCAAGGAAATCTTGATAAAATGGAAGCCTATATAGGTACATGCATAAAAACTAAAATAAAAAAATTAAAACTAAAATACAAGAAATAAAAAAAAAAAAATTATTTAATTTTTGGAAAAATAAAACTAAAATACAAGAAAATAAAAAAAAAAAAAAAAAATTATATTTAATTATACAAAATGAAATTATGTGATTTGTAAATTCTAAAAATTAAAAAAATAAGACTATATTTAATTATACAAAATCAAATTATGTGATGTGTAAATTTTAAAATTTTTGATAACAAATTAGTTGTTTAGAAATTTTTTGGCGAAATCACATAATTGATCATTTGTCAACGCGTTTCGAAGCAACCAGTGTGGTTTCAAAGCAAACAGTGTGGTTCATCGTCAAGACAAATTAGTTATTAGTTTTCTTTTATTAATATATCTTATTTTATAATTTTTTTTTTAAATACAAATTTTGGTTTTTATCATTAAATTTAAATTACTTAACATAAAAAAGTTACATAAAGTGAATTTCTAATGTTAAGTTTTGTGTAATGATATAAATATTTTTAATCAAACTACAATGTATTTCAATTAATGTATTTTGTTTTTATAAATGATTATTTATCAATAAAATAATGCCTTTTCTTTATTAATGAGGAAACATTACATAAAATATTAAATTTACCTAATAATCTTTTCTTAATAATATATTAAATTCTTTTAATAAAAAAACAGACTTTAAAAAGTCTCATTAAATCACTATTTTAATTATTATTGTAAATTTAATACAACTTTTGGCTTTAAAGACCTAACTTTTCATGTGGATTAAAACCCTTTGATAGTGGGAAAGAAATGTTTCTAAAATATTTTATCAATAACAAAACCATGAATAGTAAATAGCATTTTTAATTTACATTTATCTATTATCATTACAATGTTTCTATTGGATCCAATTTGAAATCGAAAGGAGAATGGTGTCAGTTATGTCATATTTGCGATTGGATTTGCGAGATGATTTCGAAAGCAAAAAGTGTTGGGAGTTTTAATGAGAAAGCAAAATGATGAGTGGAAAAGAAAACAAAAGAAATCCGCGGGTAGTTTATATTGGAAAGCAAAAGAAAAATTGGTTAATTACTAATGCTTCATTCGGTGGGTAGAGAGCATCTACATGAAAAGAATTGAGAGAAATAGTCGTAGTTCCAATTTTATGGAAGGTTGGGTTGGGAATGTGTAACAATTGCTATATTTTTATTATTATTTTTTGTTTTAATTTAATTATTTTTCTCTTGTTTAAAGGTAGGAACTGGCTCAATAATTAAACTAAGTGGTAAAGAGTATTAGCTATGCAATTCACTATATTGTATTTGTGGTTGATTTTATTTTTTTGAGTAACCTAAACTAGCTATTTGGCCTAGTTAACATTTGTAGCATTTGTGCAACGTATTGAAGGTATGGCTTCTTGAAATATTTGTACTTTGCTCCTCTTTGGTTTGCTTTTGCCCAGTTTGGTCATTCTAACTTCTTTTCCTGTGTGGTGTTCTATGTGTTTTAGATTTTTAGATGAATATGTCTCATGTTATCAATGTGTATACATTTATTTAGGTTAATTCACTAGATTTTAATTTGCTTTTGGTTAGTAATGAGTAGTATCATTCAATGACAAGAAGAGATGGTAGGAAAATTCTAGTTCCAGTTTCCGTCTCCCTGCTTCATTCTAGATGAATATGGTGGCAAAGATTGCTTCTCTATTGTAAATTGTCTATGTTTTATTGTTGCATAAACAAAATCATACATTAATGTATCCTTATTTAATGTTTCAGAATGAAGATTTTTTCCCGTGTCTGTTAAAATGTTGCAACAAATGGGCAGTCATAGAATGATTTTTAACCTACCTGTTACCCCATGAATTGTCACCAAATAATGCAAGATGTTCATCTGAAAACAATTCTGTGCAACTCCAAAAATAAACCACCATCATCTTAATTTATCTTCCCACTCTTAGTGATGGTCCAAGATCACTACGGGGGTTTCCTTGTAAAAGATTTCTCTTGTATGGCCTATGGTGCCCAACAACAAAAGGGATTGCTAATCCAACTCTTGCAATTGGGTAAATATGATAATGATATGTTCTAGTGAAGTTGAAAATAAATATAATCAATAGAACAGATAGCGAAGTCATCAAGAACAGATCTATATTCATGGCCTACACATTATCTATAATCATGCTGTTACAAAGTCTTGCTTTGGATGAATTAGAACCATCTCACTTAACCTGTATTTCTTGCCAACAAGATCGTTTCTCTTCTCGATAGTTTGCTAAAGTACATGGCTTTTGTGATTACCTCATGATATTCCTTTCTTTAGGCTCCTTCATGCTTTCATTGTATGTCTGATAAGCTATTGGTTCGACATATAGAAACTTATATGGCAATCTCATTGTTTTCTTTTGCAGAGTCTCCTTGCAAATACGTGGGAGTAAGAATGTCAAGTTAGTTGCAAGTTCTATTCCACTTTGCTGCTACTTCAGTTTCATTGCAAATACAACTTCTCTATCCTGTTCCAAATTTCCTAATCTTGCAACAAGACAATTGCATTTAGGTAGCCAATTTCAATAAAAAAATTCATGAAATAGCAATATAAACATGTATGAAATAATTGATGTTGATAGTTACAAACCAAGAAAACAAGGTGACAATGATGCGACTATGATGATGTCTTGAACACCAACAACCTTTTTAGACTCCAAGCATTTTCATACAGTCCAGGTGATTGTCTTTTCAATGCAATTGAAGTCCTTTTTTGTTTTTTCGATATACGCCCATTGAATTGTGAAATGGAACAATAGAGCACTTCTTGATGTGCCTTGAACAAGGTCACACAGAAGCACTGGAATCATTCAATTACGAGCTAGCACATGATATCCTATATCAGCTTCATGGAATTTGTGACATTGAAACATACTTGCGAAGAATGCGTCTCCCAGCTTTAAATGGTCCGATTGATAATGAACAAGGACTATGGGGAGACACATTTTGCATATGCTGGCTAGCAAAATGGTTGAATTTATCAATAGGAATTTGGTCATTAACAAAAAAAAAGGTATTTGTTATTTAATTCAAACAAAATGACAAATCCATTGCATATATTATTCCATGATGAGAACCCCTCTAATGGGCACTATGAACCATTGTTGTACAAAAAAATAGTTCAATCAATTGTAATATGTGATGAATACCTTCCTCCTCCTTGCAAAGATCTACAAACCTATTGGGAAATAATGAATGATAAAATGCAAGGCCGTAGATTGCATAAAGAAACAAACACTATATCCATTTGTGGAAATAGCATGTTCTTTGCACTTTGTCACTTGATTGCACTTGAATTTGACGTAGAAAGCTTAAGAATTTACATTGTGCAGCCATTCTACAATTCGATCATGTGCAATGAAAACACTGCATTGCATTATCTACAAAAATATCTATAAAAAGATGTCATAAAAACTCAAAAAATGTTGCAAATTGGCAAACATATCTTATCAATATGGCAATGCCATTTGAAAAAGGTGGAATAACAGGCGAGCCATTTTGTTTGCAATGGGAAGCGATATTATTCAAAGTAAACATACAAGAATGGTCCTCTATAACTAGGAGCATTGTCAATTACTACCAATGCAACAATTTTTCAAGTTAAACATACAATATAGTGTCATTTGAAATAAATGCACTTCACACCCATTACGCACCTTTGTCAATAGATGGACATAACAACAGAAGCCATGTACATTTTCCAATTCTTCCACTAGAAACAACGTCATTGCACACACAACATGGGCTTATGTCAAAAAATGCACATGTGCATGAAGACAAATTGCAATATGGTATTACACCAATGGGAGAAGATAGAAATAATAGGGTCAATGTGCGTAGATTAAAACAACTAGCATGATTACAGACAAAACAATATAATAATTTATGCAAACAAAAATCCCAGAATAACTTTTCAAGTCAAACACACAATATAGTGTCATTTGAAATAGATGGACATAACAACAGAAGAAATGTACATTGTCCAATTCTTCCAACAGAAACAACGTCATTGCACACGCAACATGGACCTATGTCAAAAAATGCACATGTCCCTGAAGACAAATTGCAATATGGTATTACGCCAATGACAGAAGATAGAAATAATAGGGTCAATGTATGTAGACTAAAACAACTAGCACAATTCCATACAAAAAAATATAAGAATTTATGCAAACAAAAATCACATAATAAACATAATTGCTTATCCAAGAAAAACCTTATAACAATTTACCTAGCTAGCATAGAGGACACACTAGAGCAAAAATGTCCAATATGTAAATAGTTGCAGTTTCACAAGAATATCGAGAATATTGGAAAATACTTCGAACAAATATATGTAAATTTATCTAAAAACCATACAAATATGACCAACAAAGTAATATGCAAGGTTTGCAAAACAACACTTTGAAATGGAAAATTGCCAAAATTTGTTGTACCTGAGAACATTAGGAGAAACAAACCATTTCCAGTTGTAGCCATACTCTCAGAACTTGAAGAACATCTTGTAGCATTAAGAATTGCATTTGCACAAATAAGACAATGGGGCCACAAACGATCACAAATGGGTTTAACAAGATCAATCATCAATGTTCCTGTCCAAACAGACATTGTTCAAACTGCACTACCACAATCTATGGAAAACACAACAACAGTTTCTATTGCATTGAAAAGACAATTGGAATATAAAAATGCATTTCAAACAGGAAAAGTTTGTATGCATACCGTCATTGCAGCATTTAAGGGACTATGTTCTTGACACCTTTATAGAGTTGAAAACATACGCATAAATAAAAATTGGGATAACATCCTACAATCAACTACCTCAAACACTCCAATTGAAAATAGTGACATTGAAGACAAAGATCAAACAACTAGCGATTCAGAAAATGAAATGCCAGCTGAAACATTGGTGCACGGATACATAAGATCCCAATGCATCCATGATTTACAAGACAAGCTGATTGAAATTGCTCCAGCTAAAGGCCATCGTCCCCTTGGAATTTTTCGAGACAAATATGCAGAAGAAATGAACTTTCCAACCCTCTTTTATGGAGGCCCACGTGATGGCAACATTGTAGAAAGATTTTGCTACCAAAAAATTGCATAATGGGAGTTAATGCACCATAGTGGTGACTTCTCTTACCACACAACAAATTTGTTTTTCAAAACATTGCGAATAATAATTA
This sequence comes from Pinus taeda, assembly GCA_000404065.3. Classification (NCBI taxonomy): domain Eukaryota; kingdom Viridiplantae; phylum Streptophyta; class Pinopsida; order Pinales; family Pinaceae; genus Pinus; species Pinus taeda. Next base: position 14,362 of record APFE031449221.1, on the reverse strand, counting down.
AAAAAGTCCTTGCATTAAAGTCGCCATTGTAGCCTTGTCCGTAGTTACAAGTAGTTTTATTATTTTAATTTTTTACAAGTAGCAGGCCCTGTTTTCAATGCATGTGACACCTATGCTCCTCATCGTCGCTCACCTGCCTTGGATCTCATCGAATAGTGGAAATTGAAGGAAGTGGTTTTAGTAAATTGATTTCGCCATTCTGAGCATGGCTTACCGCTCTGCTCCCTGTTTTCGCCTTGAATCTTAGCTCACATTTCATTTCAGCTTGTTGAACAAAACTATGTTATCCTTATGTTAATTCATAGCGGCAACATCAATTATTCCTCTTTCAGGGTTTGGATGGATTACTGCAACAAGAACAAAGCTTCTGCGCACAGACCTCTCCATGGTTGAGGTATGGCATGGTTTTTATTGTTTATTACCCTATGGTTCTGTTTTCACATTATTCGCCATGTTAATTGCTCTCCTTGTCACCGAGGCTGGCTTGCAACAACCTTTGCGTTTTCCAAATGACATCGAAGGTAAGCAATTATTTCTTTCCATGGCATATTTACATTACGTTTTCAGGTCATATATATTAGTGCTAATCGTCCATGTCAAAATTACCAGGGACACGCATTTAGCCACATTACCAGGGACACATTTGGCCTCCACAGGTAGTAGTATTTGTATAGGTGAAAAATACCCAGAGCTTGTATTTTGAAACAAAATCTTAATAACCCAACTCCAGGACGAGTTTCGATGTGAAGTTTTCATATAGTTTGAGATCTCAGTCGCATAGTGTTGTGCATGATAGCGATTACAGGAGCCAGGTTTCGTTGCCGTAGAGTTGTTGGGCAAATATACCCCCTGAGCTGCTCAGAGATATTATTTCGAGAATCGAGGCAAGCGACAGTGCTCAGCGTGTGTGGAAATACGTGGTTTCTAGAAATTGGATGGCAATTAAGCTCCTAATCAACCCAAAGCTCTATACTTTCTACTAAGTTGAGCTGGTGGGCATAAGCTTCGGTGGGAGGAGGCTTACCTCCATTAATGCCTCTATTTAGGATGGATGCTATTGGCAGTGGCAAAATTATTATCAATTCTAGAACCTTTGTGGCTTGTTTGGTTGAGTCTGCTTATACTGCAACGAGGGAGGCTTTCAGGGCTAGGACTGGGAACCTAAAATCTGCAGGTGGATTTTCTCTGTTTGATACCTGCTATGATTTATTAGGGCCGAAAAATGTGAAAGTCCCCACTGTGGTCTTTCATTTCCAGTGCTGGGTCGATGCCTCTCTGCATGCTACTAATTATCTCATTCCCATGGATAGTTCTGCCATTTTCTGTTTTGCCTTTGTTGGAAACACTGGTGGGCTTTCCATTATTGGAAACATCCAGGAGCAAGGGCACCATGTAGTGTTTGATAGTCTAGCAAATCTTGTACGATTTAAAGTTGGTTCATGGCTGGCCTAAGAGAGCTCTGTTTATTTGATTTTGAAATTTACTTGTATGGTCTGCCTAACTTAATCTTCTCATATACCGCCCCCTGCTATTGCTCTTCCTATGATTGAAAATGTATTTGGGTATATGTTCATACATTGTCCAAATATATGGAATATCCATGCCTATTTTTTATATCTGAAAGTTGTAATGTTTTCATATTTTTATATGAATATGAATCAAACTATTCTGCTTGATTTTGGTCATTCCAAATACAGAGAGACAATGTTATCTGCTTTTCCTTTTCCTGTTGTTTTAAGTTACAAATCCTCAAGGTCTGCTACAAATTGCCTCATTCTGTTAAATGGGAGTCTTCTATTTCCACTATTTAAATATAGAATACTAATATTTTTTTAATTGTTTATCATAATATTATTTGTTTTCCCTCATGCTGAATTATAAACACACATGCCTGCAACAAATTGTCACTCTGCAAAAATAGAAAAATCCAAAAGTTTGACAGTGCGAATTTTCTATTTCCGGGGGAGCGCCATGGCTCCCTGACTTCGGTGAAATGACATAGTTGGAAAACCAGATTTCTCGGCACGTTTGATGAGAAATTATGTTGGAATGTTACCGTCTCAGGTATGTAGCTATTTATTTTCTCCATGGATGAATTCTCATTTGCATTTGATTTGTAATCGATTCAAGTTTTACCGATTTTATGATGAAATTATCTTTGTCTCTTGATAATGTAGGGCCTCACTAGGGCGAATGCATATGGCTTCTCCATGCCCAGTGTACTTCCTTCCCTCACATGTATAATGTTCACCTCACGGCTATTATGTTTTTGTTGTGGTTTCCTCGTAGACCCACGTTGGCTGAACTTTCTTCTCTTATGTTGATATATTAAAATAAGAAAATTTATTATTATTTTTATTAAGAGAATTTTGTTATAGCTTCATCATTCATATGCTCGTCACTATTTAATTTATTATGATACCTGCATTTGACTCTTTTGGTTTCACTTGAATCCATTCTATTCTTTTAATGAAAAGAAACAAAGGGTCTAATCGGCCCGAGTAGATTATCATATTTTTTCTTCCATGTCTTGACTAGACGAATCTTGATAGGAACATTATCTTCCAAGTTCTTATCTACCTTTCCTCAGGCCTTATCTTTCTTGCATAGAGTTAGAAAACACTCTTATTTAATTTCTACTTTATTCACCCATATCTTCTTGATTCCTTTTTTCTTTCTTTACAAAGAGGAATTAAATGGGTTGCCTATTTCTTTACTGGGCTAAAGCGTACACTTGATGCAACTACTACACTCAGAGAAGTTTACTATAGAATTAAGACATCATACCTTTTAATTCTTCTATGGTTTTCTTTGAGGGAAGGACTAGATCTATGCTTATTTGCTTCACACCTTTGTATGTTGTTTCCTTTACACAAAGTTCTGAGTACAAATTCGCTTTCGTCTGCTATTTTGTGTCTTCTCATAAACGATGGTCAACTTGCCTCTTTTGTATGGAAATTCTGCAAAGTGGGCTTTGTCTTGCTATAACTGCAATCTACTACCTTATGCCCAAATTTGCTACAATTATAGCATTCAACCTCACTTAAAAATGGGACATAGGAATTTTAATTTCTTACAACATTTCCACTATACCTTCTTTTCCTGTAACCATACCCATTCCTTATTATCTTTTCCTGTATTAAGTTGCTATGAATAGAGTAGGAGGTAAAGGATTTAGAGCTACGTGTGGCAAACTTTGGGACTCTGCCCATCCTAGAAAAGGCCTTCAATAACTTGGCTGGTTTTGAAGAAAATTGCTTTCTTGCATCTACATTGGAGGTAAGATTTTGCTTTATTTTGTTATTAAATAAATTTGATGGCAAATTTACATTAGGTTTTTAGGCCATAGATATTACTACTAATCATCTAGGTAAAAATTACGTGGGACACACATTTGGCCTCCACAGATAGTAGTATTTCTATAGGTGCAAAATGCCCAGGGCTTGTAGTTTGAAACAAAATCTTAATAACCCAACTCAATTTTTTTGTTTTTTAATTTTTTTTCTATAATTACACCCCCAAATCTACAGTTGAAATATTGCATTCATTTCCAATTTGTCTCAAAACATGACTTATTGTTTCTTGCCCATACTTCTAAAATTACCACATATATTATGTGCAAAATAGGGCCTATAAAGCATGCCCTTATGACTACTTTACACCATATAGAAATTAAAATTTAAAGCTAGGTGAACTTCACCAGAGTATTAACATTATCAAACCAAAGGCGCAAATAGAGAAACTTTTCAAAAATTTAAAAACAGAGAATAAAACAGAGGACAGGTGTGCACGAGGGTGGTTCTTATTTGGAAGCACATTTGTTGGCCTTCACCCCCGGACGGTGGGTTATGAGTACTTACCAGATTCTTGCTCGCCCACAATGTAGAACACTTCGTGTAGCTTTCAATTTTTCTATTCAAATACATAGATAAAGAGGGATGCGATATAAAACCAAAAATAAATAACCCACAACCCACAATCGAATAGGTTTTGGATCTCTTTTTTCTATTAACAATGTAAACTTTGAAACGGGAATTCATACTGTTACCCATTTTGTAGAGATAGCAAAAAAGTGACTCATTTGGAAAGGGGTGATGCAGAACACACATGTTTTTTTAGAGCATAGTTTTTGGCACTACAATTTTTTTATGTACATTGCATTTTAGAATGGTAATGCTTTTGACGCTGATTTAAAAAAGTGGGAATTCTACACCAGGCCCTTTTTTTAAAAGGGCCTTTTTTATTTTTTATTTTATTATTATTTCTAATATATGAATTAAATAATTATTTTGTAAATTTAATCATTTTGGTGGTCTTTTTCTTCCTATTTTCTTGTTTTTATTTTTATTTTAACTTTTTGTAGTGAGGTTTTTATTGTTTTGCATATTTAAAGAAAAAGGTCAATATTTTGAATTTTTGATATTTTACATATTTATACAGCGTTAATTAATTTTTCAATCCGCATGAAATAATTGAACCTAAAAAACAAATTTTTTTAACAATTGACATAAAAATAACTATTTTTAACATGAATATAACTAAAAAACTACATGTTTTGTAATTTTTTGCTAGAGATGACATGTCAAAATCACAATTTTTATGGGAAAATTTTAACTAAAAATGGTTAAATAATAATAATAATAACCATTGTTATGAATTTCATGTCAAAAAAAAATAATAACCATTGTTTTTTTTTCAAAAAATAATGATTGACATAAAAATTAACGCGAAAATCACATAATACAAATATTGAATGCATAACAACCTTAATTGAGTGCCTATTCTTCTCATAAAATGTTAAAGTCAAAACATTACAAGAATAACTAATAAATAGTTACAAAAAATGAGTTTGATTTCCAAGCATAACTTAAATTTAATCAACGATGTCACGTAATCCAAACTCTTCGCCCTCTATAGTTTCATCATTGTTTTCTTCTACAATACTTTATGCTTCTTTTTGCTCATTTTCATCTTATAATGGATCTTTGATGTCTACGAATCTCCAAATGTATGTCTTTCCAAACATTCCATGTAATGGTGGTTGGGGTTCCTTTGCCTTTTTTGCCACACGTGATTCACTAAAGTCCTCTTTCTTCAACCCAATTTCTTACATTGCATCTAGAAGAAATTGAAGAGCATTAATTCTTTGTTGAATGAAATTGCACTGTATTGGATCTTCCTCGGTCTTGTTCGCTCTGCCGTTTGTGGGCGCTTCAACTGTGTGGACGCAGTCCCTGGGTTTGCGCTTTCCTCTGTTGTTTCTGCTTCCTCTGCCTCCTGCCCCTGTGAGGGCGTTGCTTGGCCCTAGCCAGCCTTCGCGGTTGCTTCCTGTGCTGCTGTGGTTGCTTCTGCGACCTTTTTCTTCTTGGCGCCTTTCAGTGTCTCTTCCCTCTCTGCCCGTACCTCGGCTGCTTCTGTTTCCTTCCACATTTTCTCGGCCAACTATGTGACGTGCATCTTGGCCTCATCCTTCTTTTGTGTTGCCGCCCTCTTAAGTTCTGCAAGATCTAGGGCATGCCATTCCAGAGGCTATGCCTCCAAGACAGTGAAAATGGTGTCATCAGTGGCTACAAAGGGTAGCTTTGTCCACTACTTCGTTGGATCCTTTCGCGCCCTCATGTATATATTATGCATGTCTGCTTTAAATTCTGTAAAACTCTGCAGACTGTTGTGCACCGTGGGCGACAAGCATGGCTTCCCGTTGATCCACATTTGGATGTTCATCTCCATGAGCACCCAAAAGATCTTGCTATCGCATATCCTTTTCGCATCCTTCGTGGCCCAGAGCGAAACATACTTCGCGGCCTCTGGTAAATATCTATCAATTATGGGGAATTCACTGTCCTCCAACAGTTCCCCCGTTACGAGCACTATGGATAACAACAACCACGCATAGTGGAAGGTTTTACCTTGCTCCTGGTCTTCGCGACAATTCTTTAAGAATTCTGTGCAGAGGAATTCAACCCAGTTAAACTAGACCCCCTCCGCGCACTGCTCGGCCAATGCGATCACTGGTGCAGGTACCTCATCTGCGTGACACTTTCGCATAACTTTGCCGGCTAGGATTTGGGTTGCTACGCGTACCGCTTTGTCCTTGATGTTGGAGATGGCGTAACCCCTCTTCTTCTTCTCCAGCTTGTACTTCGTCTTCATGGCCTCCGTGAGGGCCAAATCACTACCCTTCCCCTTCGATATGGTCGCGGGGTCCTTTTCTTTGTATGGTAGCTGTGAAATGCGATGAATTAGGTCTGTCGTGATGGGGATGGGCTCCTCCAGCCATAGATACCCATCATGCATTAGGTAGAGCAGCTGCCTAATGACGAAAATGGCTATTGGGGCACAGTGGAAATGCGGTACCCATAGTAAGTTTAGTAGCTCGGCCTTTTCCACTTCGCACAGCCACTTCCGCGGCTCTAACGTTGTCACCATCCCCGTGGTGTTCTACTTCATGAGGTTCTCAGTCTCCAGGTGAGGGAACTTCTTGCGGTTAGCGAGGTCCAATCTGCAAACTTCATGGTTGGCATGCGACCCAGGTGTGTGCCTTCAAACACAATGTCGTCTAGGAGGAGCGGGGTTTGGAGTGAACTCTTGGTTTCGCCCAGGTCCTTGGGCACTTTGGCCTTACCTTTTCGCGGGGGGACATATGCGGGCAGTTTTGTCGCAAAGTGTGTAGGTGGAATATCCACCTCCATGTCTTCGTCTTCTTCCTCTGTGATGATAAGGACTTGCAAATCTTTTTCTTCCTCATCTGATTCGATCATGACAACTTTCCCCTTTCCTTCCATTGATAGTTTGTTGTGCAGCAGGTTCCTCGGGGACATGCATATGGGAACCATTGCTTGCTTATCCTTCTTGGGTCTTGGCGTACGGAGTGATTTGGGGATCTCTGCTAGAACCCCGACACCTTCTAGAACATCCTCCACAGTGGGGGTTTGCACGACCTCACCGGTGGTTACCTCTTCCATTCCCAAACCATCCTTAGTTGTTGTCATCGTATTTGGGTTGTAATCTGTCACTCGCGAATTCAAGGTTTCAATCAACACTCGGCTCACAATGCTCAGGGCTCTGCTCAATCACTCAAGTCTCAAATGACCAAGTGTTGTTTGCTGGGCAGCCCTTTGTATTTTATAGCGCCTTTTAAATTCGAATTCAGCCTTCGCCCCAATTCTGGTTCATTAATGCTTTCTTGGCAGCAGATTCTCCCAAATCTTGCTCATAAATCGTGTCTTAAATGTCCGCTGCTTTTGACCTCAAGTCGATCATCCCATCGTGAACAGTGACTTCAACGATCACTTTCTGTTAAGTTTAGGTATGTTCTATGCTAGAGCAATTTATTTAAATTTTCCCAGTTAGCAATCACATTAGCATTAAGATAAACTGCAGATAGAACATAAATATAAAATGCAGAAGACAAGCCAAGACAAGAGGACACAAGATATGGTGCGAGCAAGGGACAAACCCCATAATGTGTGGGGAAACCCTTTGATCAAATCTTCTTTTATCTTCAAAGTTCAACAGAGAAAGAAAGAGAGAGAGAGAGTACATTTACAACAGAAGTCAACACTTTGACTTATCTAGATCTAGCATAGATCATTTCGTATAACGATGAGATTAGTTGAAGGCATTCTGCTTCAACTGATCCTCAAGGTGACTCCTCCTATCATTGCGCTGCATTTGGTCTTCTAGCTGCACCACTGCATACTGCACCATGCTGTACTAATCATGATTATCATCATGCTGCCCATGTCCATGATCTTATCCATCATCACGCTGCTCAAACTAATGTGCATCATCATCATGTCGTTGCCTCTACTCCATGTATCGATGTGCTGCCCATGCACATGATCTCATAGTGCTGCCCATCATGCTGCTGCCTCTGCCTTCCCGTTGCTTCATCATGCTGCAACAATTTGCTTCTGTTGATATCAGCGTTAGCTGCTTGCTATGGCTTGCAGCCTAGCAAAGCAGCTAGGCTATAGTTCCACGCAATCCCATTATACATAGTGTATTGGTATTCCTCCAATACCATGACTACGTTTACCTCTTCATTACTGCTGCTTGATGATAGTGGCATTGTTGTCTTGCTGACCAGCGTTTGACTGCCCAGCATATATATAGCCATGACTCCAGCGTATATATAAGACCATGATGCAACGTATATATAAGACCATGATTCCAGCGTATATATAAGACCATGATTCCAACGTATATACAAGACCATGATTCCAGCGTATATGTAAGACTGTCCAGCGTTTATATAAGCGTATGACTATCCAGCGTTGTCATGTATGCGTTCCAATGACTGCGTGCCATGCTGCATGTTATCTATGCTGCCAGATCCACGTGCCATGCTTTGTGTTATGCTGTGCGTTACCTATGCTGCCAAGTCCAAGTGTATGTTGTGTGTATATGTAATGACCAGCGTATAGGGTTTCATCATATTGCTGTGGCTACTCAATGCAAAGCAGATACACGAGTTATGCTTCATGTGAACAATGTATATGTATATAACGTTGGTCAGCGTTTGACTGCGGCTTAGGGTATTTGTTGTGGTTCCATATATAGACTATGTATATATGTTTCCATGTATAACCATGCTACCAGATTCACTGCGTGCCTTGTGTAACCACACTACCAGATTCACTGTGTGTATATATATGTTTCCAAGATTAGAACAACGTATGAGAAGACTTGTGAACAACGTACAAGAAGTCTTCAAGAACAATGTGTAAGATAGCTTCAATAACTGCGTTGAGATGCCTTTATGACTACCGCTGGGTCTCCATAATTGCGTATAAGGTCTTCCATTCCAGCATATGAGATATCTCCATTTGACAACGTATAGGTGTCTCTGTTTGCTAGATAGATCGACTTGCGGCTAGGGCATCACCGTAAGGCCAACGTATTACTCTTGGTGTCTCACTCCTCCAAAAACCCAAGATGTGGAGAGGAGGAGATCACTCATGAATGTGTGTGCAAATGACATCAAATCTTCATCTATTTATACCAAAAACATATAGGTTGAATAGACATGACGTTTGGGATTCTAGAGCCTACATAAGAGCTGGTCGACTTGATAATAATTACATAATCAAAATAAACTCATATCTCCATAAATACTTACTGGAATCAGATGACCTTTGGATCAATCCTACACCTCTCGACGAGAGGGATCCAATAAAAATATCAGCTGCCATAAATAAGTTGACCCACATGGAGTTTGGCCCTAGTTGCCAATTTGTTAAGTTATGGTATGTTATATGCTTATAACAGTTTACTTCTTTTTCTTATTATATTCCACCGATTAGCAAACACATGTACATAAAGTAAAGTGCAGATAGAACATTAAATGATCGACAGAAAACAAGCCAAGACAAGAGACACAAGATGTGGCGGCTAGCCAGGGACAAACCCCACAATGTGTGGGGAAACCCTT